>KE506237.1:105859-136298 GCA_000441515.1 Elaeis oleifera
CCTCATGGGTCATGAGGATGAAAGGAAGAAAAAGAAAAGAAAACAAAGAAAAAAAATCATTGATTAAGAGGGAGCAAGAAAAAGAAAAAAAAAATAAGAAAGAAGAGGAAGCAGCAAATCATTACCTCATGACTGATGATGATGAGGTAAACCTTGAAACCTCTTCTAAATTAATTTTTAATGAATTGTTTGAGGCCTTCAATGACTTCATGGATGAATTTAAAAGTTAAAGTTAAAAAATAAAGAGTTTAAAAGGTCTAATCTATCTTTGGCTGAAGAGAAAAATAAAATATTGATTAAAAAGAAGATCTCTTGAAAATATGAAAATTTGGCCAAAGAAAGGAAGATCTCTTGAATAAATAGAAGCTTTAACTAAAGAAAGGAGAATATAGCTAAATCTAAAAATCTTAGTTGAAAATTTTTTTTGAAATCTGAAAAATCACTTTTGGAAGAAAATGTAAAACTGAGAAAAGAGATTGAAAGCTTAAAGTTAATGCTTCAAAAATTTACAATTAGATCTCAAAAGCTTCAAGCCATTTTGAATAATCAAAATACTATTTTTGATAAGACTGGAATTGGTTTCAATCTTTTTTGAAAATCCTTCAATTAAATATTTTAAATATAATTAAATTAGCCAAAAATTTTTGGAATGTAATATTAAAATAATTGGACAAAATTCTATTAAATAAATTTAGATTCTAAAAGAAATCATATGCACTAATTTTTATGGACTCAAGATGTCTTGGGTACCAAAAATTAGTAAATAATTTTGTTGGTACATCAAGGATCCAATCGAATGAAAAGAGAAAAATTTTATGGATGAATGCCTTGGGAATGAATTTGGATGGAGATGATATTTGGTAAAATTTAATTCTTTCTTACATCATATCATCAATGATTGTTAACATTATTTTGATTGAATCTATTTAATAATCTATTAGTATGATTTTATATTGTGTTTATCCGAAATACTTTTCATATATTGATAAGATTAATACGATTGATTGATTTTGATGTTTGCAACGAGTTGAATGTTTTATTTTAAAAATCAATAGGCTCTCCTCTATGTTTCATGTTTTGAATCAATTTGAAATAAACTTATCTTAAAATTCAGCATGATATTATAGCTTTCCTATATCAAAATTTGCAATTGATAAACCTAAATTGAAAGAAGCTTAGTTGTCTATGAATATTTTTGATCACAAAAATTATTAATCTTGATATTTTCCCCATAAGATACTCAATTATTGAAATCTTTTCAAAATTTGCATGACCTAAGTACTTGAAGATATGACACTCAATCATAAAACTCCAGTGCTTGTTATGTTAATTTGCATTGCATCTTAGGTTACCCTAAGGATTTAAAAAAAAAAATTCAAGTTGAACCAAAATTCATAGAGCTTCTATCTAGATTCTCATTTATTTGAATATCCTTGATTTGATTTATTATCAAATCCTCAATTGATTAATTTTTGATTCTCCAAATTGACTTGAATATCATTTTTGACCCTCTAGAATTGACTCATTTTTGAGACTAGTTGATCCCTTTTTTTGGAGACAGGGCATTATAACTCGAGCCGTCCCTTTTTTCTGTTCTTTTTATCTTTTCTATTTTGAACCAGAGCTTCCCCCAAATATTCCACTACCTAATTCATCCTCTCTCCACTCATATCCTGCTCCATTTCTGGTGACTTAATATCTATGGCACCTCGAAAGTCTGTGGCTGCTGAGAAGCCAGTCATTTAGCTTGTGGAGGCACAAGCAGATTGTCCAGAAGGTTCAAACAAATCATATTTCAGATTGGATGAGGATGCACTGGTTGAGAGGATCTCTTCCCATGTCATCAGCGAGGTCAGAGCAGAGTTTCAACGATTAGCATCAGAGATCTTCACCTTGATGGGAAAAAAATTCAGAGGCTTGCTTCAGTAGGGACAAACTCTCAAGGCCAGTCATCTAGAGCCACCAGATCACCATCACCTTTCTAGCCTGGTCCATCATCTTAGAGCCTCTAGATCATTTTATTAGGATGCTAGGACATTCATTGTAGAATCATAGTTCCTCTAGTAATCCAATTTTTGGTTGTTCTGCATGTATACATCATCTTATGTAAATACTTTTGAAATTAATTAAATATGCATAGTTTGGAAGAAAAGGAGGAGTATCAAGATAAATAAATCATTTGGTACTAGCTATAAAAATAAGAGGAGATAACATTAAAACTTAAGAAAAATTACTTTGGAACTTAATAAAATAGAAATTATTGATTTATTTGTATACCTCTATTACCTTAATTTATTTTAAAAATCATTTGTACTTGATTTCATCATTCACACTTTACATGGTTTGATTGTATCAATATTTTGATAATTAACTAATATCAAAATATTTTACATCGATTGATCATTTTCTTTAATGCTTTTCATAATTTGTATCAAATTGAATTTGAAATATGAATCCTTATTTATTCAAGTAATGAATCTAAGACTTCATCTTTTTGATCTTTAAGTGGCATCAAACCTTTAAGGAAACCTTGATTTGCTCTAAATTTAATTCATTTGGTATCAAATTTTTTTTTCAAAAAATTACTATTTGGATTGGTTTCAGAATAAATAGTATAAAGAGATTATTTTCATAATTGGTACCATATTTCATAATTGGTATCATATGTTGTCCTGTACTCAATTATTCAAACCTTTTGGCAAAACAAAAGGATTGCTTTGTCTCAAATGTGTTTTGTATAATCTTGATATTATACCTATAAGACAAATTCTAAAGATTGATACCTTTATAATCAAATTGATTAATACTTCTTTAGAAGAAAAAAATATTTTTATAAATTAATATGTCTTATGTCTTGCTTTAAATCATCTACTCAACATGCTCAGTTATGAAAAGATCCATCTCTTTGGGGTCTATCAAGTATAAAATAATTTGTAACTAAATTTAAGAATCTACTCGATGCATCTATTTATTTAAAAAGGAGGAGAAAAATTTTTGAATCTATATTATTCTAAAATTCAATCTGAAATTTGAAAAAAAAAGTTATGAAATTTGAATACAATTATTTTTAATGAGGTTCTTTTAAATCTTGCCTTGCACTCTATTACATTATTTTGATAAAAAATGAGTATTGTGTCTCAATTTAATTTGTATTGATATATTCCTGATATAATATTATTTGAGATGAAATTGAAATATTTATATTATTTTTCTGAACTTAATAGATTGATGCTTAAAATATGTTCTACACTAGACTATCATAATCAAATTCTTTTAAATTTAAAATCTGAATTTAAAAGTCAAATTTGGTATCAATTAAAGCTGCTTAATTTGAAAAAGGAGAAGAAAACATCATGTAATAATTTTTTGATATTTACTCTTAAATATAGGGGAGAGATATTGATTTCATTAACTAATTTGATTTAATTGAAAATATCAATAATTTTAAATATTGACCTTAAAGTCTCAATCAATCGCTTTATAGGTTTCCTAATTTGCACATTTATGTGTTCATTCATTTAATTTACTTGATTTGATTGACAAATTATTTTTGATAACTAATTGGAGCTAAAATAAATTTGAAATATATTCTCACCCAAATAAATTGATTTTGACATAAATTTCTAATTTTGAAACTCATCATACAAAATTTTTTATGTGTTGATTTTATCATTCTTGACAACCAAGTGGAGTTAAATTGAATTGAAAACTCATCTTACTCCAAGAAATAAATTTCTAAATCTAATCTTGCAAATAATTTGAAAATATGAAGATATCTAAATTTTTGATGTGCAATAAAAAAATTCTTATAAAATTGGTTTTTCTCTGATATTATCTTTGATATATTTTCGATACATATCTTTTCAAAACTCAACTGACGGAAATTTACTAGAAAGAGGAAAGAACAAATATCATTTGTATGTTATATTTGTTTCTTAGCTTAAATCTTTTGAAAAGCTCTATCCCTTAATATCGATTTGAAAAATCTAAATTTGATCTATTTAGAAAGGGGGAGAGTGGCATCAATATAAATTTGATATCAAACATGCTTATTTTGGTATCAGATGTGCTATATAATTTAAATTTGATACTCTCTTGAAATCAAAATTTTATGTATTTGATATATTTCTCTATTTGAACTTCGCTTGATTTTGATGTTATTTCTTGATTCCTCCCATGAGCTTTTTAATGTTGTCAAAAAGGAAGAGAAGTATGTTGAGTATATGCCTAAAAGATTAATGCTTAAGAAACGTAATGAATTTGATGCTTGAAACTTTAATACTATTTGATTTGAATTGAAACATCATTTTGATATGAGTATATGAAATATGCATGTGCAATAAATTAAGGGCTTATTAAAAATTTTTATTCATTATTTATAATATCTTAATTCATATTATTTGTTCTTTAGCATATACTCAAAGTTTTGGCATCATCAAAGAAGAAAAGATTGTTGACCTCGAGATTGATTTTGATGATTGCGAAATTTTGAGCATATCATATATCTAATCATGTGTTTCAAAAATATTTATAGATCTTTTCAGATTTTAAAATTAAAAATATTCATTGAAAAAGATCTCCATAAAATTCACTAAAGAGCAAGGTGAACAGACTCTTTCACTGAAACAAGGATGGCTCGTTATGAAGAAAATGAAAGTAAAGATGAAAATATTATTTAAAAAGCTTGAGATCAAAAAATTTAAGTTTGAAAAGTTAAACAATGAAGAAAAATAAAGTTGAAAAGTTGAAAGCCGACCCACTCAAGAGTCGAGCCAGCTCTAGTACAAAACGCTCTTGATACTTTTGTTTGGCATGCAATCAAGCCAGCTCAAAATGAATCCGAGCAGGCTCTTTCAGGATGACAGAAAGAGATTTTTAGATTTTACCGGTCGAGCCAGTTTGAAATAAGATCTGAGCCAGCTCTCTCAGATTGATAGAAAGAATATTTTCAAGTCTACAGTTTGAGCTAGCTCGAGATAAATTCGAGCTAGCTCGAGACAAATTCATGTCAGCTCTCTCAGATAGACAGAAAGATAAATTTCGAGTTCTACAACTTGAGTTAGCTCGAAGCAAGATCTAAACCGGCTCTGTCAGTACTCTAAAAAACTGAATCTTCATTTCTATAGTTCGACCCAGCTTGAAATAAGCTCAAGCCAACTTGAATCCAAATTGAGCCCACTCGAGACCAGTTCGAGCCGACTCGATGGCTCCTGACAGGCTTAACGATTAGTTTCTGACTGTTGCTTAATGACTATTTTTCCACTCCAATGATCATTTTAGAGCTTTCAATGGCTAGAACTCACTCTCCAGTCTTCTTCAAGTATATTTAAGGCTAGAGAATCAAATTGGAAGAAAGTTTTTGAGGAAATGAAAGCTTAAAATGAGACATCTTCAAGAATAAGAGTGAGCCACATTACACATCTACAAAAAGAAACGAAAGATTTTTAACTATTAAAATTTAGAGAGCTTTCAAGAGCCATCCTCTACAAATTCTTAAGCATCCTCTTAACATTCAAAGAAGAGAAAGCAAGCTTCAATCAAGCCATCCTTCGGCCTCTTCTTTGTGCTGAAAAATAGTTTTATTTTTTTGTTTAAACTAAATACTTTTGCTCATTTTGTGATTTCTTTACAAGTTTCTTTGGAGGAAAAAAACTTGAGGATTAGACCGGTCCAAGTTCATAATTGGATGAGTGTAAGGTTTGGTTGGTGAGCCCAAAAAATTAACTAGATTATTAGTGAGTCCAAAAAACTAACAGTGTAAAATTTTGATCAGTGATCTCGAAAAATTAACTGGATTTTATTTGTAAGTTTGAAAAATAATATATTGTAATCAAGGGAGGATTATAGTGAAAATCTCAAGAAAAGTTTGGGGGTGGATGTAGGTGTGGGTTGCATTGAATCACTATAAAATCTGTGTGTTTGTAATTGTGCATTGCTCTCTTACTTTTCTTGCTTTACTTGCTTTTAGTTCTTATTTTTGTTGGATTATTTATTGTAAAGTTTTGTTGATCATTTATTTTGCTGCTGCACATATTGATCATATCACAAGCACTTAGTTAAATTTTAAATTGAAGAACATTATTGTTTAGAAAGTAAATTTGATTAAATTTTTAAATAACCCAATTCACCCCCCTCCCCCTCTTGGGTTGCTATTTTGGCAACATGTGGTATCAAAGCAGGTACTCTAATATTAGTTGTTGAACTAGCAGTCTAGAGTAAAAAAATTTGCAATCCAAAATGAAATCTTTTCTTAATAAAGGTTATTCTATAGATAGACTCCTAATAATTGATGAATTAAATTATATTTATTGGAAAGCTAGGATGAAGATTTTCACACAAGCACAAGATTATAACTTATGAAAAATTATAATCAATGGCTCACACACACCTAATACATTAATAGATGATAAAAAATAATCCAACTAAATGCTAAGACTATGAATATTCTTTATTGTTCATTGGAGTTAAATGAATTTAACTTGATTTCTTATGTATTTCAGCTAAACAAATTTGGGAGAAATTGAAAATAATTTTTGAGGGAGTAAATCAAGAAGAGACATCAAGCTCTCAAGAAGATAAGGAAGCTCACCCCAGCATATGCCTCATGGCTCATGAGGATGAAAGAAAGAAAAAAAGAAACAAAGGAAAAGAAATCATTGATTAAGGGGAGCAAGAGAAAGAAAGAAAAATAAGATAGAAGAGGAAGCGGCAAATCATTACCTCATGGCTGATGATGATGAGGTAAACCTTGAAATCTCTTCTGAATTTACTTTTAATGAATTGTTTGAGGCCTTCAATGACTTCATGCATGAATTTAAAAGTTAAGGCTTAAAACAAAGAGTTTAAAAGGTCTAATCTAACTTTGGCTGAAGAGAAAATAAATATCAATTGAAAAGAAAGATCCCTTAAAGATATGAAAACTTGGCTAAAGAAAAGAAGATCTCTTAAACAAATAGAAGCTCTAACTAAGGAAAGGAGAATATATCTAATCTAAAAATTCTTAGTTGAAGAAAAAGAAAACTTTAAAATCTAAAAAATCTCTTTTGGATGAAAATATAAAACTGAGAAAAGAGATTGAAAGCTTAAAGTCCATGCTTCAAAAGTTTATAATTGGATCTCAAAAGCTTCAAACCATTTAATAATCAAAAGACTATTTCGATAAGGCTGGAATTGATTTCAATCTTTCATGAAAATTGAAATTTATCAAAAACATGTTCACAAAAGCCACATTTGAAAATTCTTTAATTAAGTATTTTAAATGTAATAAAATTGATCACAAAATTTTTAAATATAATCTTATAAGAATTGGCCAAACTTTTATTAAACAAATTTGGATTCGAAAAGAAACCATATGCACTAACTTCTATAGACCCAAGATTACTTGAGTATCAAAAATTAGTAAATGATTTTGTAGGTACATCAAGGATCCAATGGAATAAAAGAAAAAAATATTATGGATAGATGCTTTGAGAATGAACTTGGATGGGTGATGATGTTTGATAAAATTTAATTCTTTCTCACATCATTCCATTAATGATTGTTCAAATTATTTTGATTGAATCTATTTTAATGATCTATTAATATGATTTCATATTATGTTTACTTGAAATACTTTTCATGTATTGATAAGATTAGTACAATGGATTGATTTTGATGTTTGCAATGAGTTGAATATTTTCATTTTAAAGATCAATAGGCTCTCCTTTATGTTTCATATTTTGAATCAATTTGAAATGAACTTATCTTAATATTTAGCATAATATTCTAGCTTCTCCATATCAAAATTTGCAATTGATAAACTTAAATTGAAAGAAGCTTAATTGTCTATGAATATTTTTGATCATAAAATTATTAATCTTGACATTCCCCCATAAAATGCTCAATTATTGAAATCTTTTCAAAATTTGCATGATCAAGTACTTGAAGATAAGATACTCAATCATAAAACTCAAGTGTTTATTATGTTAATTGGCATTGCATCTTAGGTTTCCCCTAAGGATTTTTAAAAAAAATTCTAAGTTGAACCAAAACTCATAGAGCTTCTATCTAGATTCTCATTTATTTGAATATACTTGATTTGATTGATTATCAAACCCTCAATTGATTAATTTTTGATTCTCCAAATTAACTTGAATATCATTTTTGACCCCTCTAGAATTGACTCAATTCTAAGATGAGTCGATCCCTTTTTTTGAGATAGAATGTTATAACTCGAGCTGTCCCTTTTTCTGTTTCTTCTATCTTTTCTATTTTGAACAAGAGCTTCTTCCAAATATTCCACTACCTAATTCATCCTCTATCCACTCAAATCCTATCCCATTTTTGGTGACTTAGTATCTATGGCACCTTAGAAGTCTATGGCTGCTAAGGAGCTAGTCGTTCAGGCTGTAGAGGCACAGACAGATCGTCCAGAAAGTTCAGACAGATCATATTTTAGATTAAATAAGGATGCACTGGTTAAGAAGATCTCCTCCCGTGTCATCAGCGAGGTCAGAGTAGAATTTCAGCGATTAGCATCAAAGACCTTCACCTTGATGGGAGAAAAATTTTAGAGGCTTGCATCAGTAGGGACAGACTCTCAGGGCTAGTCATCCAGAGCCACCAGATCACCATCCCCTTTTCAATCTGGTCCATCATCTTAGAGCCTCTAGATCATTTTGTTAGGATGTTGGGACATTTATTGTAGAATCATAGTTCTCCTAGCAATCTAATTTTTGGTTGTTCTGTATATATACATCACCTTATGTAAATACTTTTGAAATTAATTAAATATGCATAGTTTGGAAGAAAAAGGAGTATCAAGATAAATGAATCATTTGGTACTAGCTATAAAAATAAGGAGAGATAATATTATCAAAACTTAAAGAAGAAATTACTTTGAAACTTAATGAAAATAAAATTATTGATTTATTTGTGCACCTCTATTGTCTTAATTTATTCTTAAAAAATTATCTATATTTGATTTCATCATTCACACTTTATATGATTTGATTATATCAATATTTTGATAATTAACTAATATCAAAATATTTACATCAATTAATCATTTTTAAAATACTTTTCATAATTTGTATCAAATTGAATTTGAAAATACGAATGCTTATTTGTTCAAGTAATGAATCTAAAACTTTATCTTCTTTGATCTTTAAGTGGCATTAAACCTTTAAGGAAACCTTGATTTGCTCTAAATTTAATTCATTTGATATCAAAAAAAAATTTCAAAGAAGTTACTATTTGGATTGATTTTCAGGATAAATTGTATAAAGACATTATTTTCATAATTGATATCATATTTTCATAATTGGTATCATATGTTGTCTTGTACTCAATTGTTCAAACTTTTTGAGAAAATTAAAGATTGCTTTGTCTTAAATATATTTTACATAACCTTGACATTATACCTATGAGATAAATTTTAAAGATTGGTACCTTTATAAATCAAATTAATTAATACTTCTTTAGAAGAAAAGAAATACTTTTTATAAAATTAAATATATCTTATGTCTTACTTTGAATCATCTACTTAACATGCTCAATTTTGAAAATATCTATCTCTTTGAGATCTATCAAGTTTAAAAGTAATTTTATAACTAAATTTAAGAGTCTACTCAATGCATCTATTTTATTCAAAAAGGAGGAGAAAAAGTTTTTGAATCTATATTATTCTAAAATTCAATCTGAAATTTGAAAAGGGAGAAAAATTATGAAATTTGAATACAATTATTTTAATAATGTTCTTTTAAATCTTACCTTGCACTCTATTGCATTATTTTGATAAAAAAAATAAGTATTGTATCTTAATTAATTTTGTATTGATATATTCCTGATATAATATTATTTGAGATGAAGTTGAAATATTTATATTGTTCTTTCTGAACTTAATCGATTGATGCTTGAAATATGTTCTACACTTGGCTATCATAATCAAATTCTTTTTTAAATTTAAAATGTGAATTTAAAAATCAAATTTGGTATCAATTAAAGGTGCTTAATTTGAAAAAGGGGGAGGAAACATCATGTAATAAATTTTTAATATTTGCTCTTAAATATAGGGGAGAGATATTGATTGAATTAACTAATTTGATTTAATTAAAAATATCAATGATTTTGAATATTGACCTTAAACTCTTAATCAATCATTTTATAGTTTTCCTAATTTGTGCATTCATGTGTTCATTCCATTTGATTTATTTGATTTGATTGACAAATTATTTTAACAACTAATTGAAGTTGAAATAAATTTGAAACATATTCTCACTCCAAATAAATTAATTTTGACATAAATTTCTAATTTTGAATCTCATCATACAGAATTTTTCATGTGCTGATTTTATCATTCTTGACAATCAAGTGGAGTTAAATTGAATTGGAAACTCATTCTTACTTCAAGAAATAAATTTCTAAATTTAATCTTGTAAATAATTAAAATATGAAGATATCACTAAATTTTTTATGTGCAATAAAATTTTTTATAAATTTTTTTCTTCTGATACTATCTTTGATACATTTTCGATACATACCTTTTCAAAACTCAATTGACTGAAATTTACTAAAAAAATAATAAATATTGATTTGTATGCTATATTTGTTTCTCGTCTCAAATCGTTTGAAAAGATCTCTTAGCAAGCTTCAAAAGCTAGATATTTAAAGATACCAAGATCGAAGAATGTCCGAGCTAATATACTTTTCCATCTAGCCATTTTTAATTCTACTGATCTAGGATGAAAGATCTACATTGAGTATCTGGATGTATCAAGCATTGAAGAAGCCTCGAGCATCAACTAGATCGATGATAAACTGAGCTGAATGAATCTATCGATTGAATATTTATCAAACGATTCTATTCCAACTGATCAAAAAGAGGCCAAAAGGATTAAGCGACAAATTTTGTGGTATGTTCTTCTAAACAACCAGTTATATATGAAGTCATTTTTAATGCCATTACTTAGGTGCCTAAGGCCATTCGAGGCCAATTATGCACTTCAGAAAGTGTATGAAGATATTTGTGATAATCACTTGGGGGGCACATTATTGGTCTATAAAATTCTTCATCAAGGATATTACTGACCTTCAATGCGAAAAGATATGAAGGACTTTGTCCAGAGGTATCCAACAGAAATCGGCATCTTAGCTCACCCCAATCTCATCTCTGTGGCCTTTTGCAATGTGGGGCATGGACATCCTCGGTCTTTTCTCGATGGCATCAGATCAAAAAAAATTTTTATTGTAGCAATTGATTATTTCATGAAGTAGGTGGAAGCTAAACCTTTGGCACAAATCATAGAATAAAAGGCTAGAGATTTCATCTGAAAGTTAATTATATGCTAATTTGGGCTTTCAAGGGTGACCATAACCAATAATGAACGATATTTTGATAATACAAAGTTCAAGAATTTTTGTTTCAAACTTCATATTAAACATTGGCTCACTTCTATCGGATATCCCCAATCTAATGGTGAAGCTGAGGTCACCAACCAAACTATTGTCCAAGGATTGAAAAGAGGCTAGACCAGATGAAAGGACTCTGGATCGATAAGCTTTGCAGCGTGTTATGGGCATATCAAACAACACCTCGAAGACCAATGGGTGAAACATCCTTCAAGTTAGCCTTCAACATGAAAGCTGTTATCTCAATGGAGATCGATCTATCATCACATAGGATGGAGAATTACAATGAGCAGAAAAATTCTGATTGTTTGTGCATCGAACTCAACTTTTTTGAAGAATTAAGGGAGTGAGCTCGGATTAGAATGGCTTCTTATCAACAAAAGATAGCTCGCTACTATAACTCCTGGATGAAGCTTAAATCCTTCAAATGTGGCGACCTTGTTCTTCGTCGATCTGAAATCTCTAAATCTATAGAACAAGGTAAGTTGGCAACGAACTGAGAAGGATCCTATCGAATTTTCAATATAATTGGTCTGGGATCCTATCGAATTGAAGAACTCAATGGTATTCTTATATCTCAAACTTAAATTTTAAAATCTAAGGATGTGCTTTCAGTAAGTCTTTTTTATTAAATGGATACTCAGTGCAATCTTTATTTCGAGCTACTTATGCACTGTTGAATCTTATTATTCACTTTAGTTCTCATTGATATCACTTCGGCCTATGGTCTACATCATGCATGGCAAATCATTTTGAGTCTCTAAGATTCAAAATTGAATATATAAAATGACAGACAAATAATTTATGGAAGAAATTATTTCATTGATTGGAGTTTCTTTGCAGACTTCATCAGTCACATTTTTTGAAAGAAAAGGAGGAAAAGAGTTACTAAATGTGTACAAAAATCTTATCATCTTTCACATCCCTTAGATCTCCCTGACGATCTTCCTCGACTTCTGGAGCCTTTGGGATGTTTGGGTGCAACCCTAAGTCATCAAGAGTTTGGGTCTTTAGTCCCTCAATGTAGTTCTGATTTTTCGATGACCCATCAGTGGCAATAGCCATGTCAAGAGAAGTCCTGATGATGCGGGCATATGTATCCAAAGGAGCACTCCAAATTTCATGGCATAACTCCTCGATGTCAATATCTGTCATGGTTAGGAATGCCATGTCAATGTTGGGGAAGAACTCCTTCGCTTTAGTGATGCATTGATGGAACCCCTCTCATATGCCCAGAAGAACATGCCCATATTCTCAGCAATTGCTCGTATCCTGATCATGATAACAGTCGATTTTAGAATCTTCTCTAAGTCTTTGAAGTAAATAATGCTTCCGTAAAAAGAACAAGCCTTTCAAGTCAACTACAAATGCAAAATAAGCAAAAGACAACAAAGAAAATGAGAAACATTGGGAGAAAATTTTGAAAAGAGAAAAATACTTAATTTCATTACAAAGACTTTTGTTACAATCTTTACACAAGGAATGAAGACAAAACAAAAGACAAAAATATATCTTATCATTGACCACAAGAAGCTTTGGTGTTAATCTTTTGACTCGGCTAGTCGTCGGGCATGTCCGTCTCGGAGACTTCGGTTGGAGCAAAAGGGATGTCAGCGATAGCTTCATAGCAAACCTCCATCTATGCCTGATCAAAAGTGAGAGAATTGACGACCATAGTGATTGTCACTTTGGCATGAGCTGCATCGTCTGAAGGGGTAGCCACTTCGGAAGGAACAACCACTTCGAGAGCAGGTGCCTCATCCTTTTCGTGCTCACTCTCCATTGGCTCACTCATCCATGAGACGATCCGACTAACATTAACTTCATAAAAGAGTTTTTTACCTTTCCAAGGCACTCTTGAAGTCGATGTAGTAGGAGGAAATGGCACCTTCGGGAACCTTAAATCTGAAGTCGTCAGATGCCTTATACTCCTCCACTGCCTTCTCTCCCACAAGCTTAACTCTTTCCTCAGCAATAAGAAGAGGCATTTCAGTCTTCTTTTTATATTGATGGTGCTTGGCCAACTCTCTCCTCCTCTTCGCCTATTTCTTCTCGATGTTATGCTCCAGATTCTTTATCTTCCTCTAAGAATCTTCAAGGTTGGCCTCCAGCTGAGCCTTTCTTCTTCAGTATCTTCAACCTTCTTGGAGGTAGCTTTCAATTCCTCCTCGGTTGATTTTAGTTTCTCCTTAAGAAAGACCATAGCCTGCTTCTATTTAGCTAATATCTCTCTAACATAGACAAGCAAATGCATCATCTATACAAAGAATACAAGTTACAAAAGAAGAAGAAGAAAAATAAGAAAAAAAGGGGGATAAATAAAAAAAGAAGAGAGAAGAACTCACCAAAATGATGCTAATTGAACTAGCTTCTAGTGTATTCTCAGTTGAGAGATTCCTCCACATCTCCTGCTCTACCGAAAGAATCAGAAGATTTACTAGCTCACTAGCGAGCTGACTATCCAAAAATATTGATGCATCCTTCTTCAGCATCTTTATCAGCATTATTGTCTCCTCTTAGATGATGGGTTCGGAAGGAGGATCGTTGTCCTCCAAAGAAAGTTCTAAAGCCATGCCAATTAGGATGATGACCTCCACATCGGCCTTTGGGACATCGGAGGCCTGATCAGACGAGGCCACAATCACTCCGAAAGACTTCAACTGAGGTTGAGATGGAGAGACTGATCTTTTCTTCTTTGAGGGCTCGACATCTGGATGCGAGCCCAACCTCTTCTTCCTCTTCCTCGCTTGCGTGGCAGTGATGTCGTCGAATGTCAACTTCATTTCTACAATGGTAGAAAAAAATAATATTAAAATCCTATGATGAAAAAAGACAAAACAATAAGAAAGCATGAAGAATAATAACCTATGTTGGCGAGCGACATGGCTGATGCCTGTATCGTATAATCCCCGCTCGATCAAGAGATTTTTGAATTAGAGGACGTGGATACCGATCAATTTTTGGTAGTCTCCTAAATCTCCTTTGGGAGGATTATCCCTACTATTCAACTCAAGCTAGAGTTTCCCCAAATAGTTCTAAAGCCCCAAGGTTGATCCGAAGAGACAAAAAATATCTATTTTTCGGCTATGAATGGAAGACGGAAGACTATCTACTATCTCACACTTCAGTCATAGAGAGAAGTACCATCACTTTTTATCATAGAGGTGCTTTTTCAACAAAAATAAAGATCTAAAGAGCAAGCATCATGGAGTAATCTTGATGATATCGCAGATAAGAATGAAGACAATCAAAGACCTAATCCCATTTGGAGCTATCTGAGTGGGAAGGATCCTATATAGTAACCAAATATATTACAAATGAAAGGATAAAGGGAAAATCAAAGACTAGAGAGAAGTGCCTCCTTCTAGAAGGCAACACAACCCTTTGGTGGAATAGGGACCCTATCTTCTTTTCTAGGTGCAACTAACCTAAAGAAGAAAGGGATAAAGTATTGAATCCGAAACCTCCATAAGTCAGATTTAGCAAGATGAGACTCTTTATGGTTGAGTCCCAGAGATGCACGACCTTGACTGTGAGGAGCCCCATTAGAAATATTCTGTGAAGCTACCCTAGATCCTTTCAGACAGGAGAAACTAGCAGATTCAGAACTATTGGTTTTCTATCTTTATAGGGAGCCATGGAGTCAAAGAAATAGGAATAGGGACTTATGAAGCTACTAGAAAGCCAAGGAACCTGAGTTCAAAGAAAGAAGGAGCAAAACAAACTATCTAAAAGACTTCTTAGTGGAAGTGTGGTCAAGAAATGCAGAAGGTCACTGTCCAAGAAGAAGACCTCAGGGACGACAGAAGCAGCAGCAATGATGAAAAGATGACAACCAGACCCAAATAACCTTATTAATATGAAGGCATCAATGGCTTCGATCTTTTGATTTCCACCATCCGATGCTCCAAGCATTGCCACTTAGCATTATTTGGTGCATTGAGGTGGTGTACCAGAAAATGCTTCTTTTCGAAATCATGATGACTCCTTGAATCTCGCTCTAACATTACTACAAGAGGACAAGCTAGTTACTTTCCAAATTTAGGTGGTGGGCCTCTTTTATGTCATAATGGATAATTAATGTAAAATGACAGTACGATGGTTCAACAAAAAAATTCATGCTATTTCAAGCATCAAATGATAATCGGACCTAGGAGTGCCCGATGACTATAGGTACCAATTAAAGTGTAAATTCAGTACCAATCTGATGCAAGTCGCTGATGTCTCGAACACTACACATTAAGAGCAGAACTCTCTTCACATCAATAGAAACCTGAAGTAGTGTTCGGCTACTTCGATTGTATCGATGAAGCTCCACAAAGATAAAGAAGCTCGCTGCGACACATGATCCCAAAATCTAAATAATGATCTACTTTCCAATATGAAATGCTTCGAACTGAAAAGTAGAAGAAAAATGTTGGGCCATATTGGTCCACCTGATGATATATCAGACTTTCAAAGCTGTAGCGAACATCTGACGTTATGATGTGGATAATCTACGATGCGTGCTTTACTCATTGCTAATATCATCGATTGGAAGTCGATCACATAAGGTCGGCCATCGGATGAGGTCTATATCATTGGTGTCCTACCGATCTCATCTCATCTCCGCCCTAATTCTCCATAAGCTGTCCTACAATTCGAATGCTACGAAAAGCCATTGGTACACGGATTATGTTGAGTTGATATTTAATTGTAATGGCTTACATAGGCAGCTGGCCTTATAATCGATCGCTAACAACTTGTCAACAGCCCATTACTCCAACTTGAGCGATTTCTAACCACTTAACAAACTCTTCTTATAAAAGGAAGGTAGGGAAAGAAAAGGAGCTCTCTCAGAACACTATCTTATACCATTGTTCTCACTATCTTTCTCTATTATTCTTCCTCTTTGATTGTCACTGATTTTGGCATCAGAGGGTCCCCCATCGGAGAACCCCCCATCTCTTTTCCCCCGTTGGAGAACCCCCAATCTCTATCTCTGGCATGTGCGAACCTTTTTTGCAGGTGATTGGGATCCAAGCTGTCGCCAATCTACTCCAGCTAGATGAGCGATCCGAGCTGTTCTGCCTCATTATACTTCATCAGAGAGGCACAGCAACAATTTATTTTGCTAGGATTTAACCTAGTGTCACAAAATATCCTACTTTAATCCCAACTTAGAAATAAAATGTTATGAAGCACCGTTGAGGATAGATGAGAATACAAAACCTAATATCCACATCATAATTTTCTTCTTTCAGAAAAATGAAATATATCATGCTTGGGATATGATTAATGAAAAATAATAATATCAAAATAAAGACAGTAGTAACATTAAAATGAAAAGAAAATAATAATGATGATGAGTTGATTAAAAAAATTAATATTTCTTAATAAAGAGTGAAAAAATAAAAGCAAGTAGTATTTTTAACTTAGCTAATATTTTCACTATTTTTGTTTAAGCACAACTTGAACATCCTAGTTGGAAATTGTCCTCCTTTGGGAGAGAAAAGACAACCCAGTGCACATAAAAGAAGTATTTGCATAACTATTTAAATTAAGGAACTGTCTACCTAATTATTTAACTATGCTATAATGCATGTATATTTGAATGGAGGGCATATTGCTTTTAGATTTTGTATTGCATAATCGAGAACAGAATGCAGCATTATTACATGAGTATTTTGTGCCAAAATTAGTCCAACAAATAGCCAGTTTACCCATTTTGCTCATGCCTATATATAATATTATTTGTTGGGCCAAATTTGTTCAACCTGATGATGCATCTGACCTTTCAAGATATGGCAGATACCTAGCATTATGACATGGACAACCTAGAAGGTGTGCTTTATGCAGTAATGATGTCATCGATAGATGTTCGACCACATAAGGTCGGGCCTTGGATGAAGTCTGCATCATCGGCTTTTGGTCGATCTCACATCATTGTGATCTCGGTTCTCCATTAGCTATGTTACAGTTCTTACGAACTATGTTATAGTTTGCGAATTACAGAAAGCTACTTGCACATGAACGATGATGAGTTGGCATTCAGTTATAACAATGTTTGTCATCCGTATGTGGACAGCTGATCTCATAATCAATTACTGACACCTGCTAGTAACCCACTACTCTAGTCAGAAAGGCTGCTAACCGCCTAACAAACTTTCTTATAAAGAAAAAAAGAGGAAGAAGGGAGGATTCTCTACGCACTCTCAATACTCTCACTATCTTTCTTCATTATTCTTGCTCTCTGACACTCTGGCTTAAGCATTGGAGGTCCTCTATTGGAGAATCCCCCATCTCCTTCTCCAGCATAAGTGGGCTTTCTTTATAGCTGATCGAAATCTTGACTGGCACCTATCTACTCCAGCTGGCCTAGATGATCTGATCTGTCTTGCCATGTTGTACCTCATCAGAAAGGTATAGCAGTATATTGGTGCTAGAGGAAGGTCTCCTTTGCTCCATTTTTTAAGAAAGATATGAGAATCAGGTCACATAACCACCTCACTATGTCACGCTGGCATTCATCTCAGCACAGCATGTCAAATGCATAAGCTATCGAGGAAGAACCTCCTTGATAGTTTACTGCCATTCATCCAGACCTGATTACTGCACTAGCGGAGTAAGTCCAAGCGCTCGCGGCTGCTATACAGCAACTACAATAAGGTGGTGCAATAAGGATACAAACTCCTCTGACGACTCCATCTCAGTGTAGCCACTAGATCCACATAGAGGGGTCTGAATGAGGGAACCAGCACTCAAACACAACTTAAGCCTCTCATCGATGGTCACAATCGACAAACTAGATCCATGCCACTCACCTCAATGCCCTCAAAATTCAAGAAGAGATAATCGAAGACATCGATCATCGAGCCCTCTAAGGAGGACTCTACCTACAGCCTCTCCCCATGCCGACATTATTCCCAACATGAAGATGACCTCAAGAGAAAGATTTGGGAGTTGGAACATAGGGTTGCTAAATTCTAGGTGGGAGGTCACTAATAGAGTGATGGCTTCAGCTTCAACACCCAGCCACCTTCTTTCAGGAGATTCAAAGTGAACCAATTCCACATCGGTTCAAGATATTGTAGGTTGAGCCTTATGATGGCTTGATCAATCCACTTGATCATCTGGAGGGATACAAAGTCCTCATGATACTGCAGGGTGCATCTAATGCCCTCCTCTATCTCACCTTCCTAGCAACTCTTAAAAAGAGTGTGAGAGTTTGGTTCTCCAATCTTCAACGAGAATCAATCCACTCCTTCAAGCATTTGAAAAATAATTCATCACACAGTTTGGTAGCCAAAGGCCACAGCCGAAGAACAGCAACAACCTCTTCTCCATTAACCAAAGAGAAGGAGAGTTGCTGAGAGACTACGTGGTGCATTTCAACACCTTAGAGTCTGTGACTTCAACAAGTTCATCTCCACATCGGTGATGAAACAAAGACTCAGAGATGAATGCCTCATCTTCTCCCTCAATAAGAACTTCCCAATGACTACGTCAATCTTCCTCGTCCGAGCTCGAAAATATGCACAAGCTGAAGAGAGCAAGGCCCCTTATCGATGAGAAGAAAGAAAGAAGAATGGCGGTAAAAAAAGAGCCCGTGAAGAAAATAGTAGAGCTTGAAAAGAAGGTGGAAACAACCACCCTCAGAAGCATCAGAGGATGAAGAGTCCTCAGAGGTGATTCCGTGACTACACTTCTCTCTTTATTCCACATGCTCAGATCCTAATGGAGATTGAAGGCAATGACTATGTATGTCGATTGGAAAAATAAAAACCATCAGGCCAAAGAGACAAGAAGATGTACTGCTACTTCCATCGAGATCATGGCCACGACATCAAAGAATGTCGTCAGCTGAAGGATGATATCAAAGACCTAATCCACTGAGGATACCTCAGGAGGTATATCCGAAACAAGAAAAATACCCAACAAAAGAACCATGTCGGGCAAATATCGATGTGAACAACAACCACAGCAATCTTCTAACAGCTAGCGTAATTAATATGATCTTGAAACTTGCTAACATTAGGGGGGCACAAGAGGAAGAAGCTGAAGGATCCATCCAGAAAAAGCAACGAACTGAGGAAGCAAACTTCTCTTCTTCCAATAATGCTATTTCTTTTCTAATGAAGATGTAGGCAGAGTCCAAACTCTTCATAATGACACTGCTATCATTTCAATGATAATAGTAAATTATGATGTAAAAAAAATCTCATAGATAATAGAAGCTTTATCGATATCTTGTTTTATGATGCTTTTCAAAGAATGAAGTTGCTCAAAGAATGACTCAAGCAAAACCATGCACCGCTGGTCGGATTCTCTAATAATTCAGCAGCTGTTGAAGGTGAAATAGAATTGCCAGTGATCGTGGAAAAATTATCTCAGCAAGCAACCATGCTGCTCAATTTTTTTATCATCTAATTATCCTCAGCATACAATGTGATCCTAAGATGATCTAGATTAAACACTTTGAGAGCCATTATCTTAACATACCATCTACTCATCCATTTCCAACCAAGAATGAAATTGGAGAAATGAGGGGTGATCAAGTACTTACAAAACAATACTTCATGGCAATAGTCCAAAGAAACAAGCCCAAGAAAACTCTGCCAATTGAAGAGTTGGATTTCAAAAGGACGAAGATGAGAGCCGAGGTAAAGCAGCAGAAGAGCTTATTGAATTTCAATTAGGAGATGATTTTGAATGAACCATCAAGATCGGAAGTCTTCTATTAAAACATCTCAAGGAATGGCTGATTGATTTTCTTAGGCAAATACTAATATGTTCGTCTGGTCGGCATCCAACATACCAAGTATTTCACCCGAAGTCATTACATACATCAGCTGAATATTGACTCTCATCATCATCCTGTTCAGTAAAGAAAAAAATTTGAACCAGAAAATCAAAAGACGATTGAGGAAGAAGTTGACAAGCTCCTTAGGGCAGGATTCATTCAGAAAGCACAAAATCCAAAATGAATCACCAATGAGGTCATGATAAAAAAGGCTAACGATGAATGGAGGATCTATATTGACTATACTGATCTCAATAAGACTTACTCTAAGGATCGCTTTTTCTTGTCAAAAATTGACCAGCTAGTCAATGTCATTTTGAGCCATAAGCTTTTGAGCTTTATGGATGCATTCTCCAGTTATAACCAAATTCAGATGGCACCTGAAGATGAGAAAAAGACAACCTTTGTAATTAAATAAGGACAGTACTATTACAAAATGATATCCTTCGAATTGAAGAATGCAGGTGCAACCTACCAGTGTCTAGTCAAAAAAAATCTTCAAAATAGATCAGTCAGAATATGGAGGTCTACATAGATGACATGCTGGTCAAAAGTATTAAAGTTGATTAGCATATCGACGATCTGAGTGAAGCATTCAATGAACTCAAGTGCTACCAAATAAAGCTGAAACCAAATAAGTGTGCATTCGAAGTGAACTCTAAAAAATTTTAGGCTTCAGGTAACTCAAAGAAAATTAAAGCAAATGCAGAGAAGATCCAAGCATTTGTGGAGATGAAACATCCAGCCAATAAGAGAGAAGTTCAATGCTTGATTGGAATGCTAGTAGCACTGAGCCAATTTATATCTAGATTGGATGAAAAGTGTCTCCCATTCTTCAAGACAATAAATAAGCAAAGAGCTTCAGGTGATTGGATGAATGTCGATCTACCTTCGAAGCCCTCAAGAAGTATCTGGGATCGGCACCTTTTTTGTCAAAATCTATTGAAGGTGAAAAATTGTATATGTATTTATCGATCACCTCAGAGGCAATAAGTTTGGTTCTTATCCGAGAAGAAGTTGGTGTACAAAAGCCGACTTAGTACATCAGCAAAGTCTTAAGAGATGCAGAAACTAGATGTATAACGATCGAGAAAATAATATACACTCTTATCATCATTAGCAAGAGATTTGGCCATACTTTCAAGCTCATACAATTATTGTACTCACCAACCAGCCCTTGAAAGCAATACTTCAAAGATCGAACATGTCTGGTTATCTAACGAGGTGAGCAATCGAGCTTAGAGAGTTCGATATCGAGTATCGGCCTCATACAGTAATAAAGGCATAAGTACTGGTAGACTTCATTATTAAATGTATGATCCGTAAAGAAAATTGAGTATCAATGCTTTTGAATCAGAGATCGATGCAAGAGACAACTGATGGATTTTGCATATGGATGGAGCTTTAATTTAAAAAAATGGTACAAGTCTAATTATCGCCAACCCAGATGGAGTCATCGTCGAGTGTGCATTGAGGTTCAATTTTAACATAATAAATAATATAGCTGAGTATGAGTCCTCATTGTCGGACTGAAAATCATCAAAGAGCTCGTTGCAGAGGAAGTCAAGATATTCTCCGATTCTCAACTTGTTATGAGCCAAGTGCGAGACAAGTATGAAGCCAAAGATCCTACAATGTCCAAATATTGTCAAAAGATAAAAGATCTCACCACAAGCTTCAAATAGTTGGATATTCAAAGAATATCGAGATCAGAGAATGCTCGAGCTCATGCACTTTCCCATATAGCCACTTCTAATTCTATAGATCTGAGATGGAAGATCTACATTGATCATCTAAACATTCCAAGCATCAAAGAAGCTACGAGCATCAATCAAATCGACAATGAGCCGAGCTAAATGGACCCATTGATTGAGTACTTAAGCAATGACACCATTCCAACTAATTTGAAGGAGGCTAGAGGAATTAAACGGCAAGCATTGTAGTATATCCTTCTCAATGGCCAACTCTATAAAAGACATTTTCAATGCCATTGCTTAGATGCCTAAGGCCATCTAAGGTTAATTATGCATTTCGAAAAGTCCATGAAAGCATCAGTGGCCATCACATCAGGAGAAAGTCACTAGCATACAAAGTTCTCCATCAAAGATATTATTGGCCTTCAATGCAGAAAGATGCGGAAGATTTCATCAAAAAGTGTGATCGATATCAAAAGATTGCAAACATTCAGTGAATGCCAGCATCCCAACATATTCCTATCTCATCTCGTTAGCTTTTTGTGATGTGGGGCATGGACATCCTCGCTCCTTTCCCGATGACATCAGGTCAAAAGAGGTTTCATATGGTGGCTATTGATTACTTCATAAAATGGATGGAGACTGAACCTTTAGTATAAATCATCGAATAAAAGATCAGAGGCTTCATCTGAAAGTCAATAATATGCCGATTTAGTCTTCCAAAGATGATCGTAATCGATAATGATCGATAGTTTGATAATATAAAGTTCAAAAATTTCTACTATGAACTTCATATCAAACACCAGTTCACTTCCGTCAGATAATCTCAATCAAATAGAGAAATCAAGGCCACAAACTGGACTATTCTCCATGGACTGAAAAATAAACTGGATCAAGCTAAAGGATTCTGGGTTGACGAACTCTACAGCATGCTATGGATATATCGAACAACACTCTGAACATCAATTGATGAAATGCCCTTCAAGTTAGCCTTCAGCATAGAAACTATCATCCCAATAGAGATTAGTTTGCCATCGTATAGGGTGGAGAACTACAGTGAGCAAGAAATTTTAATCATCTCCACATAGAACTCGATCTTATTAAAGAAGTTCGGGATCGGGCTCGAATCAGAATGACTTCTTATTAATAAAGAGTGGCTCACTACTACAACTTTAGGGTGAAGTCGAAGTCCTTCAGATGTGGCGACCTCATCCTTCGCTGATCTGAAATTTCTAAACCCACTGAACAAGGCAAGCTAGCATTGAACTAGGAAGGACCCTATTGAGTGATTAAAGTGATT
This sequence comes from Elaeis oleifera, assembly GCA_000441515.1. Taxonomy (NCBI): domain Eukaryota; kingdom Viridiplantae; phylum Streptophyta; class Magnoliopsida; order Arecales; family Arecaceae; genus Elaeis; species Elaeis oleifera. Next base: position 129,024 of record KE506237.1, read on the forward strand.
TAATTTGGATCCTGTTGAATCAACGAATTGGATGATACTCCTATACCTCGGACTTGAAATTTTGAAAATCTAAGGATATACTATTAATAAGTCTTGTTACTAAAGGAATACTCAATGCGGTCCTTATTTCAAGCTACTTATGGGTTATTGAATTCTATTATTCACTTTCTTTCTCATTCATGTCATATTGCATGTGGCAATTTCGTTTAGCGTTAATAAGATTCAAGATAAATCACAAACTAGGAGACAAAATGATTCATAAGAATATTCATTTCATTGCTTGAAACTTCATTACAAGTTTCATTTTATACATTCTTTAAAAAAGTGAAATGAATACAAAATATCTCATCATCTTCTACGACCCTTGGATCTCCCTGACGAACTTCAGTGGCCTTTGAAACTTTCTAGGTATTTGGGTGGTAACCTCCAGTATTTAGGAGCTTCAGTCTTTGGTCGTTCAACATCACCTTGACTCTTCAATGTCCCTCCAGAGGTGATGGCTACATCAAAAGAAATTTTAGTGATATCGACATACGTGTCTGAAGGAGCATCCCACACTTCCTGGCATAGCTCTTCAGCATCAATATCTGTCAGAGTTAGAAAAGCAGGATCGATGTTGGGATAAAACTTCTTCATCTTTGTGATGCACTGGTTGAAGCGCATCTCATACACCCAGAAGAACAAGCTAGTGTTCTCAGCAAGTGCTAGTATTTGGGTCGTTATGAGGATTTCTTCGAGATCTTTTCTTCATCTCTGAAGTATACAATCTTGCCACAATAGGAGTAGGCCTTCCAGGTCGATTGCAAATACAAGATAATCAAAAAGATGACAAAGAAAGAAAAAAGATATCGAATGGAAGTCTTCAAAAAGAAAATACTTCATTTTATTATAAAGTCTTTTGTTACAAGTTTTTACAAAAGATGAGAACAAATCAAAAGATGAAAAAGTACATAAAGTCATAGAAGAGATGAAGCTTTGGCGGTGACCTTTGGAATCGGCTTATCTTCGGATATATCTTCTACAAAGTCTTCAGCTGGAGCAGAGGGAGAGATCTCGGTAGTGATTTCAGGGTGCACCTCTTCATGTGCCTGGTCGGGAGCAAGAGTCTCAATGACAGCCACAATTGTCGCCTCGACATAAGCTACGGCATCTGAAGGAGTAGCCTGGTTGGCAGCAATGACTTTTATAAGAGCAGTCGCTTTCGGGGGAGCAATCTCACTATCTTTGTCCTCGCTATCCGCAGTTCACTCATTCATGGGATGATGCGGCTGGCATCAACTTCAGGAAAGAGCTCCTTCACCTTTCCAAAGCACTCCTTGAAGTTGATGTGATAGGAGGAGATGGCACCCACAGCAACTTCAAACTTGAAGTCAGCAGACACCTTGTAATCCTCCACCACCTGAACTTTGGCGCTCCTCACCTTTTCCTCAATGGTGAGGAGGGCTGCCTTAGTCTTTTTCTTATATTACCGATGGTCGGCCAAGTTCCTCCTCCTCTCCTCTTGTACTTTCTCAACCTCCTGCTCCAAAGACTTTGCCTTATTCTCAGAGTACTCAAGGTCGGCTTCAAACCAAACCTTGTCCTCTTCAGCCTTCTCTCCTCCTCAATTATTTCCATCTCTCCTCGATTTTCTCAACTTCTCTTCAAGAGAAGCTTTAGCCCGATCATGTTCAACTAAAGCTTCCCTTACGAAGACAAGCGAGTACATCATCTACACAAAGAGCATAAATTGTAAGAGGAAGAAAGAAATACATACATAAAAGAAGAAAAGAAAGAAGAGCTCACCTACAATGATGCTAACTGAACTAGCATCTAGCACGCTCTCCACCATAAGACTCTTCTACAATTCTTGATCTGTGGGAAGAATGCAAAGGTCTGTCGGCTCCCTAGCAAGCTGACCGTCCATCAGTACCGATGCATCCTCCTCCACTATCTTCGCAAGTGTTATTGTTCTTTTCTTTGCGGTAGGTTCGAAAAAGATCGGTCATCTTTTGAAGATGGCCCCGATGACACACCAAGCGGGGTGATGACTTCTACTTCGAGTGGAGGGACATCAGAGACTTCAGACCTCTATTCTTTCACTACATTCACATCAAAGGACTTCGGTTTAGGTTGAGGTGGACTAAAAGTAATAAGCTTTTCCTCTGCAAGAGTTCGACTTCTGGAGGTAGACTTGATCTCTTTTCTTCTTTGCCTGTGCATCTGCGAGGTCGTCAAACATCAACTGCATCTCTATGATAATAAAAGAAAAGAACATCAGAGACCCACAGTAGAGGAAGACAAAATAAAGAAAAAAATATAAAGAACGATAACCTACATTCGGATGTGACATGGCTGATGCCCGTATCAAATAGTCCCTACTTGGTTAGAAGGTTCTTGAACTAGGAGATGCAAATATTGATCAATTTTGTTAATCTACTAAATCCTTTTTGGGAAGATCCTTCTGAGAGTTCGGTTCTAGCTGAGGTGTGCCCTAGGTGGTCCTAAAGCCCCAAGATTGGTCTGAAGAGATAAAGAAGTATCTATTCTTTCAACTATGGATCAAAGATGGAAGACGTGCTATGATCTTATACTTCGATTGTGGGGAGAAGTACCACCATTCTTTACCATAGGAGTGCTTCTTCAAGGAAAAAAAGGGCTTAGAAAGCGAGCATCGAGGAGAAATTTTAACAATGTCTAGATCAAATTGAAAGCTATTGGAGACCTAATCCCATTCGGAGCTATCTGAGTAAGAAGGATCCTATAGTAATATAATACATTACAGATAAAAGGGTGCAAAAAGAATTGAAGATCAGAGAGAAGTGCCTCCTCGTAGAAGGCAACACGATCTTTTGGAAGAATCAAAACTCTATCATCCTTACCAGATGGTACCAACCTAAAGAAGATGGAATGAAGTACTGAATTCAGAACTTCTTCAAGTCGGATTTAGTAAGATGAGACTCTTCATAATTGGATCCCAGAGATGCACACCCCGACCACGGGGAGCCTCATCAGAAATAGCTACCTTAGATCTTGTTGGAGAAGAAAAGCTACACAATTCAGGGCTACTATCTTTCCCACGCCTATGAGGAGCTATGAAGCTCAAGAAAAAGAGGATGAAAGCCTATGAAAACTATTGAAAACTAAAGAACAAGACTAAGAACAAAGAAGAAAGAGGAGAATCAGCCAAGGGACTTCTTACCGAGAACTCGGACAAAAAACTCTGAAAGTTGCTTGTCTGGAAAGAAGGCCTCAAAAGCAAAAGCAACAACAATGGTGGAAAAATGGGAGCCAAGCCCAGATTGCGAAATTAAATAGGGGAGCACCAACGGCCGAGACCTTCTCACTCTTGTCATCCAATGCCCCAAGGCCTTGCCATGCCGCATCACTCAATGAATTGAAATAACATATCAAAAACTATCTCTTTTGAAATCATTATGACACTTTAAATCTCACTTTGACATTATTGCAGAAAGGATGTGTCTGCACCTTTTTCATATTCAGACGGTGTGCCCCCTCATACACCATGATTGGTAATTAATATAGAATGACGTTATGATGGTTCAGCAATGGAGTTCTTACCATCACAAATGCCGAATGATGGTCGGACCTAGAAGTGCCCGACGACCATAAATAATTGTTAAAACACCATTTGGTAACAATCGATGCTAATCGCCGATGGCTCCGAGTCGAAGCAGAACTCTCATCACATCGATACAAGTCTAAAGTGGTGTTCAACCGCTTCGATTGCATCGAAGCTCACCACGGCACCTGACCTCATAATCCAGGTTATGATCTATTTTCAATACGAAATACTTCCAAACTGAAAAGTGAGGGGCAACTGTTGGGCCAAATTTGGTCCACCTGATGATGTATCCGACCTTTGAAGATGTGGTAGACATCTGGCATTATAATGTGGATAACCTAAGATGTGTGCTATACGCAATAATGATGTTATCAACAAATGACCGACCACATACGGTTGGGACCTTGGATGAAGTCTGCATCATCGGCTTTTGACTGATCTTACCTCATTGCCGCCCTCGTTCTCTACTAGTTGTGCTATGATTCTGATGAAGTATGCTACAGTTCGAAAACTATGAAAAGCTACTAGCGCACAGATAATGATGAGTTGGCATTTGGTTATAATGGTGCCTGCCATCCGTATGTAGATAGCTGGGCCCATAACTAATTACTAACAACCATAACCAATTGCTAACGCCTACCAACAACCACTACTTCGGTCAGAAAGGCTGCTAACCGCCTAACAAACTTTCTATAAAATAAAAAAAAAAGAAAAAGGAGGATTCTCTACACACTCAATACTCTCACTATCTTTTTTCACTATTCTTCCTCTCCCACACTCTCCAACTTAAGCATTGGAGGGTCCCCCACCAGAGAACCCCCTATCTCCTTCTCCGACACAAGCGGACTTTTTTTTGCATGTGATCAGGATCTTGACTGGCGCCTACCTACTCCATTTGGCTCAGACGAACCGATCTGTCTTGCCACATCATACCTCGTCAGAGAGGTGCAGCAACAAATTTACTAATATTGTAGGAGGACGGCATCTTTAGTCCCACATCAGTTGAGTCAAGAGAGAGTATGGTTTATATAAATTAAAACCTTCTCTCCTACATGAGGCACCTTTTAAACAATAAAATCGTGAGGCTCCAAATGGCCAAGACCCACTAAAGCCCAAAGATGATCAAAGCCAAAACAGATAATAGCTCATGTATGCGGACATGAGACTCCTTGAACTTGACCACAATATTGAATTTTGACCACAACATTGGTGCCATCTATGGGAATGCCTCCTGCCCATGCACACATACTCCTTGACTCGGAGGGCTAATATTGTGGGGGACGACATCTTTAGTCCCACATCGGTTATGAGTCAAGAGGGAGTATGGCTTATATGGATTGAAACTTTCTCTCTTACGTGAAACACTTTTTAAAGAACAAAATCGTGAGGCTCCAAAAGTCTAAAACCCACTGAAGTCCAAAGATAGTTCAAGCCAAAGCGGACAATATCATATGTATACGAACATGGAGTCAACTCAGCCATCCAACCCCTTAATCTTTGACCACAACACTATTATTTGGTATAAATCTAGTCAACCAAAGTCAAAGCCTGAGATATAGATATCATGATTTGAGGCCTCACTGAAAATATGCAGAGCAAAAGCATTATTCTTACCGATTTGGAAGCTAAATGTTATTCCTCAGGTCCAGCTTATTTGGTGGAAGCTCGAGTGGGATAGGTTTTCCTGCAAAGCTTACTCGTTACAGTGAGGTATTAATGGAATTTTTCTGCAAATTGTGATCAATATGATATATTGGAGGATGTATTGCATGTGCTTCTATATTGTTCTTTGGCTACTATTACTTGGCAACTCTTTTGTTCCAGGTTTGGTTGGACTACATCTTTTATAGTTTACGTTCCCATCTTGATGTGGTGGTTGGGCAAACTTTGGTTTTGCAATCTACTATATTACTTATACAGTCCAATTACTTTGCAATGCTAGAAATGGTAGAATTTTTCAAAATTCTGAGACCACTTCTATTCAATTTGTTGGTAAAGCCTCTTCATTTGCTTTAGAGTTCGTGGAGTCTTTGTTAGATGGCCCAATGGGTAACCCATGGCTCTGAGATATTTGTGAGGCTAATAATCCATCTCTTCCTTTCCAAGTTGGTTGGATATCCCCTCCCCAAGGGAAATCATTGCATGCACCGGGTGTAAGTGAATCAGGGCAAATCCCGAAGCATACAGTAGATAGCGGGCAATCGAAAATTAGTAAAATACAAAGGATAGCATGGCGTGTTATCCGCCATGGGATTTGACGCAGTCCAATTGCACCTCATGCATGCAATGCGGAGGCCTCCCCAAGGGTCGCTTAAGATTAATTTTAATGGCCGTTTGAAAGAAGGAATGGCGGTGCAAGTTTTATCGTTTGTGATCATCTTGGGAGGCTAATTTTAGCAGGTTTGAGGAATTTCATCGCTAGTTCTGTTCCACAAACGGAACCTAGAGCTGCTTGGCAAGGGCTTACAAATACTATTTCTAAGTTGGGTTATAAGAGGATTGTTCCAGAGGGTGAGTTACTTACTTTATTTTTTGGATTCTAAATATTTCTCCTTGTACGTATGCTCCCCCCCCCCCGCTATTGGATATCCATTATATGATCTCATCTTTGGACCATTTTCTGCTCGGCATGTCTGAGGAAGCAAATCAGGTTGCAAATTGGCTTGCTAGTTTTAGTTCATCCATTCATTTGGAAGTGGGTTCTACGATGCCTTAAGAGTTGTCTTTGTTGTTGAAGATGGATGCCGCTGTTTTTGTTCATTTAGTTTTTAATATTTAGTTTTTTATTGTTCTTCCTCTTTGTACCAAAAAACAAAAAAAAAGAGAAAAATTCAAATACAATCCTAAAGCCCACAATATGGTTATGGACGATGCTACTAGAAAATAATACTTGAAAACTTGGATTAAGGTCAAGTCAACCAATCCAACAGTGCTAGAATCACACTTAGGAAAAGTGCCAAGTACTTTCTAGGTAGATTTTAAAGCAAAACACATCAAAGTTATTGAATCGGTCCGTAGCTCCCTCCTATTATGGAGTAACATCCTGGCCAAAATGCCACTGCACCATGACACAGTTATCGTATTGGCATTCACCAAGTCTAACTTGGTCACACCTAAGATCTTGAGGATAGGCAAAGGTTATATGTTTAATGCAAAAGAAGGATTCACCTCCTTCATGTGAATCCATTGTAAGATTATTTGATGGTTGCTTCAAGATCTGTTTAGACAGATGAATGGAGGCATTCGAAGTGCTTTGAGATATGTATAGGTCGCATCCAATAATCGATATTGCGAGAGAAGATCTATCATTCTTTTGCACGAAAGATACGACCCAAATCTTTTGGGGATGGGGTCCTTGAACCAACACATCTTAGGTAGGATGCCAACATTGACAATCACGATGAAGACATTTATGGTCTTGGACTAAGAGGAGAGGTGGGCGGTGGAGGGATGCAATGGGAGGTGAGGGCTCATCACATCTGCCGGGCCATGGGAGGATGAGCTCGCCTGGTTATTCTTCATGCTCTTAAAACCCATCAATTTCTATCACTCCCATTGAGAAAGTGAAAGAGAGAAAGAGACTGAAAGAGGGGATATGGTGGGTATTTTTGATGGAAATTTTTGCAATGGTGGATGCAGGTAAATAAATGTAGGGTCAATTGACTCTACAAAAAAATTAAAATATTTGATATATATATATATATATATAT
>KE506238.1:24425-46735 GCA_000441515.1 Elaeis oleifera
CGGCTTCCGTAGGAGTCCGGATGGAGGCCAACCTACAGTAGGAGTTTGGAGAAGCGGCCCGACTCCCGTGGGAGTCCGGACGGAGTTCGGGAGGCGGTCGACCGTCGTAGAGATTTGGTGTTGGGGACGTTCGGCAACTGTCGAAGTTCTGGGAGAAGTTCGGATTGGAGTCGGTCGTGGTTAAACAGGATCTGAAAGAGGTCCGGAGAATGATCGATCACTGTAGAAGGCCGGCCAGTAGATTACTGTAGAAGGTCGACCGGTGGATTACTGTAGAAGGTCGGTCGGTGGTGAAGTCCATAGAGCACTTGAAGCAGTCTGTTACGGAGAGTGAAAAAGCCCATCTTGGAGAAGTCCGGAGGGTGTGGCAGGAGTTCGTCCGTCGGAGGAGTTCGGTCGACCCTTGCAGCGGACACCGTGGGAGCTCATCTGTCAACGAGGCTTGGAACATTGTGGAAGCTCGACCGTCGAAGAAGTCCTGAAATGTGCCTCCCAGGGCCGGAAGCCAGAAGGCCCCCGGGAAGCCAATACCATCACGAACTTCGGCTGGGGGTATTTTATACCCAACACAACCCATTTTAAAAGATCCACGGGGTCGGTCGGATTCTAAAATTGGACTCATTCAATTTTCTGGGTCAGATCTGGATTTACTAAATTCAGACTAGATCCGACCAACCCGAATTAATATTGGATCCAACATATAAACCATTGAGCAAATAGAGTGGGATTAGAATTTTAAATGTTCTTGTAATATTATTATTTGTTATACAGTTTTGCTCAATTTGACTATGAGATTTTAAGAAATTATATTTATGCTTAGATTGTTGGCCCTTGTCAAATGATAGTATATACTATGTTTATTTGTACAAGCTATCAAGGTGAAGGCCATCAATCTATTTGTTTATTATGATTTGTTTACTTGGATTATGAAACAAATTAATACTGTACCAAAAGTGGAAAGAATATTTCAGTTGTCAAGAAAAGATCGAGATATTACAAAAAACTGAATATGATCTTCATGTTGATTTCTTATTCATTTTTTCTCTAAATTATAGCTATATTTTAGTTAGTTCTTGATAGCAACATATCAAAGTCATTACAACAATTGATGGCATCCATTCATTTGTGAAATTTTGTGGTAAAATTTCTTAAATAATAATTGAGCTCTAGTAGTTAAAAATTATGGATTGCTTATAAATTAATAGCCATGGCAAAGTAATGTTTGTTTCTTTGTCATAACTTCTCATATGTTGGCCTATCATATAAATTGGATCCAAATATTTTAGGTTGGGAGTAGGTTATACATGGATTCAATCCGACCAAATGATCTAATGGGATAAAATTTTTGACCATGGACCTGACCCAATCCAATCCGATCTTCTATTGAGCTGGGTTTGGGTCCAACATTAGTACCTGATCAAAGAATCGGGTTGGATTAGAGTCACTCATGACTCGATCCGACCCGACCCATTTACACCCCTACATGAGAGTTCATTTAGGTTCATCCAGTCAATAAAGAAGCTATCAAATAGAGGATGCTGTTTGTTGAAGGAAGACACACCTAGAAGAAGATCTCCAACCTAGTGATGTTGCTTTATTAGGAATCTTTGTTTGGAGAAACTAAGGAAACAAGACATCAAAATCAAGAACTTAAAGCTTAAAGATTTAAACATATACCTTTCTGGGTGGGGAAGAAGTAGTCACCTAGCGTATATAGTTGAACTCAAAGCTTGAAAACACATTTGATGCATGTTCGATCTCTTTGTGGTTTTGAAGAAGAAATAGCTAGTCATATACTATTACAACGTTCATTATTGATCCTATAATTGATTTTGATGATTTCAAAATATTGAGTATAATTGATACTAATCATATATTTCAAGGATGAATGTAGGAGTTTTCAGATGCTTAAATTAAAGAATTCATCTATGGAAAAGATCTCATCAAGGATGCCAAATCAAAGTACTTCAAAGAATAAAATTCTATAAATCTGACTGAGAGGAGTTGACCCCAAGACAAGAGAAATCAATTCTGAACGTTGGAACAGGCCTGGCATAGGCTCGAGTCGACTCATAAACAATTTGAGCCGACTTTTTCAAAAAAAATAGAAGACTATATTTTCAAAACTACAGCTGGAGACGACCTCTAAAGATCTAGAGTCGACCTCAAGATAGCTAGAGTCAATTCTTGAAAAATTGGAGTCAACTCCATGCATGGGACAGCACTAACGGCTAGTTTTCTGCACACCTTCAAATAGCTAGTTTTTCACTCCAATGGCTAGTCCAAGCCTCCCAACGGCCAAACTTGTTCTCCAACTAATATCAAGCCTATTAAAGCTAGATAATCAAATTAAAAGCAAGAGGAAGGGGATTAAAGTGAGAAACACATCTTTTGTGAGAGCTTCATTGCATATCTTTGGAAAAAAAAAGGGAGGAATTTATGCTCTGAATTCAGAGGGCTTTCAAGAGAGGTTTTCTCCACCTTCAAGCACATCCTCTCAAGCATCATTTGAAGACAAGTTGAGCTTCAAAGAATAATTCCTCAGCTTCTACTTTAGACTTTAAAGAGTTTAAATTTATTTTATTTTGAGCTAAAATTTTATATCTTATATTTTATTTCTTTATAAGTTTTTTTAGAGGAAAGAAACTTGAGGTTTAGGCTCATCCAAGCTCAAAATTGAACTTATTAGTTTTTGATTGATGAGCCCGTAAAATCAACTGGATTGATTGTGAGCTCGAAAAATAATCAATATAGGATTATGGTTGGTGATCCTGAAAAACCAACTGAGTTAGTTTGTGAGCTCGGCTAAAATAGACACACTGTAATCAAGAAGATTATAATGAAATTCTCAAGAGGCTCTTAAGGAGTGGACATAGGTGTGGAATTGCACCGAACCACTATAAATTGCTTTATATTTGTATTATGCTTTATCTTCTTACTTTTCTTTCTTGCTTTATATTATTTCAATACTTACATTGCTTCTTCTATATCTCAATTCTGCTGCTACAAATTGTATACACCACACCATCACTTGAGATAGCTTAGATTAAAGCATACATTTGTTAGACTTTGATTTAATTTAATTTTAATAATCCAATTCATCCCCTCTCTTGGATTGCTCCTTTCTGGGCAACATTCATACTCTCTGCTAATCTGACAATAGTTTGGAACCCGCTTGACAGTCTCTTCCATCCACTTTGAATGTTTTTTGTAAGTTAGAAATATGGCTTTTCAATCTAAAACTACACTTGTAGGTTGGTGATAGTTTACCTCAGCCATAACCAATGTTATCCAAACCTCAGCCACAGGCTGACCTAGTCAGCTCGGGCCATGCCTAGTCAATATTCATGATGGCTATTATGCATCGAATAGTTGCATTATCTACTCACATTCTAGATATACTCTAGAATGAATGGATAGCATCTCATCTCGATCAGATAAGGTAGAAGTAGTGTGATTCTATCTACTACTCCTGCCCATCCTTCCAAAAATGGTCTATTGTCCCACCTATAAATAGAGGGACATGGGAGACCTCTAGATAAGCTCTCAAACAAAACTCTCTTCCTCTTTTCACAATTCTTTGGAGACTGAATTAAGCATCGAAGGATCCTCATCAAAAATAACTTTGGTAAGGGACTTGTTGCATGTTCTCTTATATCCATTACAAAATCAAACTCCAGCCATCCTAGATCTGTCCGCTCTAGCACCAGGTCAGTTGTTGGTAGCAAACAAATTTGTGCTAGAGGATGGGTTAGAGGCCTACTCAGAAAGGAAAAGATTTTACAGCCATAAGATCACAAAGAGGAGGATCAAATGCCTCACAGCAGTCCAATTGGACAACATCTCATCCATCCGAGGTGCAATCCCATGTTTGCACCATAAATTTATACCCACAAGCTATTTAGGTTTAGTGGACTAGGTGATAGAGGCCTGATAAAAAGGGCTAACACATGAAGGGTATGAAAGTGCTGAATTTAAATGATATCGGGAACTTTTTTAAGGAGAGGCGGTTACAAAGAAAACTTGAGTTGGGTTGTAATTGTATTATAAAATTTATTTAAATTAGATATAACCACATAAGAAAGAACTCTCAGATTAATGGAGACTCTACTTTATCTACTTGTTTACTTTATCTTTTGAATTATATTTTATAATATTTTTCTTAGGAGTAGGCAGTAGTTTTGTAATCCAAAACTCTTTAAAGTGTTAAGATAATTCTGAATCCAATCATCCTCTTTGAGTTTCTGGCCCTACATCAATGGCATGCTGCATATTTCTCTTCGTACCACCAATTTATTGATTTTTTTGGACTTTGACCATGAAAATAGAGAAATAATTTTCAGCACATTCGATGGGACAACATGGAATGCTACTGAAGAAGAAGGTTGAAGTTCAAACTTTCATTGTGGAATAGCTAGAAGCTCTTCCTACTGGTGATCAAGATGTTGAAGACCAGCAGGCTCCCTCAATTGAATAAGTGGAGTGTGATTCATCCTTGTAGTAGGTTAATGCCGTTAGTGATGAAGCCCAATAAGGAATGTCGACATTTGGAAAGAAAGTTAAACAACATGAAAGCTAGTTTCCTATCTCGGTGACTTTATAATGGGCTGTACACCAGGTGAATGATACTATAGTGTAATTTCATTATCATCTAGATGAAAGTCAGAAAGATCTTGTCAAAGAAATTACTAACCAATTTGCTATGGTCGTGAGTCTATTAGTAAGTCAGCAGGAAAGTGCCTCTTCACTTATGTCCAAGCAGTTTTACAAGTTAATTACATTATTGACCAAATAAATCAACCCTTGCACCTTTGAATGTGGCCCTAGGGGTACAACTTTTGGAAAATATCCAATCAATAATACAAGGATCTGCTACATAGGATCTACAATATGGAAATGTGAAAATTCTAAATCGATCTGATCTAAAAAGATAATGTCTTATGATAAAGGAAAGACCCACCTAAACAAGCCTTATTGATGAACATAGAATTTGACTAGGCCTCCGATTCCATCTCATATAGGACCTTTGACCAATTACAGGTTGAATTTGAGGTTAAATGAGGTTAATACCTGTGCAATGGGAACTATGGTCAGGTACAAGCTGAATGTATCTATTGCTAATTGTAGTGATCATTTCAAGAATAAAGTGAAGTCCAGTCCAATGGCAGCTTTTAACATTGGGGGCAAACGAGTCTAGGAGGAGATGTGAACAATACTGGGGACAATATATGGGACCTACAATGGTGCCATTGCTACAAGAACTTAATGGGATAGGTTCCATTTCTAATCTCGAAATTGAGATTGGTACAAGTGCTGCAGAGTTGGGCTCTTACATAGTATATAATAATCCTATATATCAGCCGCAGTAGAGGGCTCTAGTACAAGTAATAGTGCCACAGAATAAAGGAGATCATGTCCAGCTTGTTTCTAGTGAGCTTATCTGATAGATATGGTCAGAAAATAACTAAGTTTCCCACTTCAGCTAGTCAATAGGCTGATATATAGAAAATCATATCCAGAATGATATGATCAAGCATATGAATTCCCTAGAGGATACAATGTACCTGAATTTTTTCATTTCTCGGGAGATGATGGTATTTCAACTATGAAACATATAGGAAGGTTCTCAGTCAAGGATGAAGAGGTAGATGCTAATGATTTCCTCAAGCTTAGGGTGTTTGTGAACTCCCTCACTAGAACTGCTTTCTCATGGTATGTGAATTTACCTTTAATTCCATATTTACTTAGTAAAAAATAGAAAATCAATTTTATGTTCAACTTTATAGACTCGAGTCTAAGGTATCAATTGCAGATTTGGTTAGATTGACACAATAAGCCAGTGAATCAGTTGAAAGTATATGAGTTGATTCAAAAATATCTGAAATAGATGCTATGCATCTTTAAGAGAGGTTGAATATATAAAAATTGCTCAAAATGGCCATAACCTCAAGCTAAAAAAAAAATTTGCTGGTCAAAATTTCCTGATGATCTATTTCAATTAACATCGTAAGTGATAAATTATGAGACAATTCTTATAAAAGAAGAACAAAAGAAAGCTACGAAGGAAACTTATTGTAGAGAATTTAATTATGACATTTCAGTCATTGAGGCTAAGTATGAGAAATTCAATGAACATTTAGAGATAGAAATTAATGTTGTAGAGATTCTCACTAGCAAACCTTACTTGCAGGGTACTTAGTAGGTTGAATACACAAGTTTGGTCAACAACAACTATTCAAGCTTCACCGAAAGAAGAGGTCAAATTGGTATGCGATATTACCAAGGCATATCAAATATTTGATCATCTACTAAAGGATAAACAAATCAAGTTACTGGAAAGTCATAAAATACCATTAGCGGAGAAGTTAAAAGGGAATAAGTATTATAAATGGCATAATCGATGGAGCCACAATACAAACAACTATCTGAAATTTAGAAATGCTGTACAAATATCCATTATGGAAAGCTGACCAAGGTTTCTTGATAAAGATAAGAGAGTTATGTTGATTGATGGAGATCTTATGTCAGAAGCAGCAGTCAATATGGTAAGTGCAAATTTGGCCAATATGGTGGATAATCATGGTCAAAATGGAATGCAAAAGATTGAAGACATGGGAAAGCAAATAATGGAGGAGCCACAACAATGAAAAAGAGAGTTTGTAGACCTGCGACATAAAAATTTATTGCATTTAGAAGTTCCATACTGATTTTGCAATTGAGTATCTCAGTCTAGTGTAACATCGAAAAGGATAGTACATAATTAGAAGCGACATCAAAAGAATTGACCTTAACATCTTCCATTTAATAGGTGGGAAAGAAGAGATTTAAGATACAAACCATTGAATGGAAGACCAATGATGCAAACAAAAAGTTGAAGTGCAAATGAAATGATGATGGAACGCATAAATGGTGTGATGATGGCAAGCCTACTAAGGATGAGCATATGAAAATAGATTGGCATAGAAAGATGAGATGGGAGCAAACTTTCAGCTGATTAAACAAGTAAAACTGTTTGTCGACCAGTCTCATAGAATCAACAATGATATAATGAAAAGAAAGTTCAGGTGAAACTAACAGTGACCGAAGAAGGCCAAAGTCAGTCAAACATCTCATAACACCTATTAGAGAATGGTATGAAGTATGACCGAAAGAGAGGAGGCAACTTCAGTCGAAAATATAAATAACAAAGACTTAAAAGAGACAATGGCAAAGAATAAAAGCACTAGAAAGAAATATAGCATTGGAGGTGCATAAGATGCCTCTTCAACAGCAACAATAGGTGAACAAGGATGCATCAACAAAAGCTGAAACCCAAGAATTTATGGTGGAAGAAATATCTGAAGAGGTACCATCAAAGATTCAATTTGGGATGCTACTTTGGAAGGTAGATATGAATATAGCATTTACTTTATCTTGTATCTTTCAAATTAAATCAAATCAGCCATCGCAAATTGAAGAAGATGTTATGGAGAGGACAGAATATCTAGAAATTTTGTGTGTTGACCATAATGTTGGGTTCGTTAGGTGTCATGCATACAAAATTGTCAAAATAATTTGAAAAATATAGTGAAAGATTAAAATTACTTTTAATCTACACATGCATAGATCTAATGTTACACCTATAGATCTAGTTCATATGATAAAAATAACATAAGAAGCACACATCTAATTTCAAAAATCAAAAATAAAATTTAACTGATGATCAGATCACCTACCAAATTGTAAAAAATTTTTAAATCTGGATCTGAGGATGTCTGTAGGTTCCGTTGAAAGTTGTATACGTGTCTGATCTTTACAGATATCCACACAAAGTTAAAGTAGATCGAAAGCGTCGGAGACCATCTAGGTACTAGCTCTCTTTCAGATCTTCACTTCACTTGTTTAGATCTTATCTCCTTCTTCGACCATCGTAGAAGAGGATTTGAGCATCTACATGCGGACTGCCCTCACGCAACACTGGAGGAACGTAGAGGAGCGATAGATAACTTCTTCTCCTTCCCTTTTCTCTCCTTTCTAATCTCTCTCTTGCTGATCTCTCTCTCTATGTGGCCGACCAGAAGGGGGTTGGGTGTGTGGATGATGGAAGGAGAGGGGGTGGCACAGATGAAAGCACTAGCTTGATTCGTGATGTGATGATTTTCATGCTTAAAAATCCTACCCTTTTTATAGATGTTGTCAAGGGGATCAGATAGAGTTCAACTAAATTTAAACTCTTATCAGATAAGAAGTTTAAATTTAGATTGAATTAATCCAATCCCATGCGACAAGGAGAGAGAGAAGCCTAGTGAGCCTTTGGCGCGCTCTTCCTTTTTGCACATGCCAAAGGAGGGCGCACATCCCCATGCACAGCCCTCCTTTCTACCATGAGAGAGGAGAGAGAGTCTTAGTAACCTAAAATTTTGCATCTTTATCCAATCAAGCTCAATCTGGGCTCAATCTGAGTCCGATTTGAATCCGATTTGACTGATTCGAGTTCGATTCATTCTAGATTCAATCTTAATCTAATTAGGACTCAAATCTGAAATTCAGATATCCAATTAGACTCATATAAGTCAAGTCTAAATAAATTAAATCTGATTTAATTATTTAAGACTTGATTTCCAACTTAATCTCATCAAATTGGATTGCAACAATTGCATAGATTCTCCTGGCTAACAATTAGCTGATCCAATACTTATAACTTTTACAAATTGATCCAAATTATCAATCATATTGATAATTTGATCGTGATCTAACTGTTTGATCTAATCAAACTCTTTTTGTGTGTGATCCTATAGATTCTATTATATCTGGTAGTGAGACATACCATGATCTCCATCATAGTATCATCAAAATATCTTTCGATAGGTTGAAATATTTTCAACTCTCATCTATCAAAAATCATCGATCCAATATGATCCTAGTGAGCTCTCACAATCCACTAGCGATGTCTAGTGGTATGTAGTGGTAATCCAGCAAAATAGAATAAATATAACCCTCTAGGTGTAGTTACTGTATGATTCAGTTCTTCTATCGTGAGTTTCGACAAGATGAAGATTATGAAACTCATCAAACCTAACATCCATTATATGAAAGCTTTGATTAGCTCAAGTCCAAATCATGATACTAATAAAATTTTTTTCATCAATCACCTTGTTGTGGCCATAAACTTAAGAACTCAGCCTCTCAAACTCTATAGGACTACTACTTATCTACTAAGATCGATAGATCCTATCTAAATATGTACCTTACTCCTACAATAAACTTACTGTAGCCAACATACACTATAAAGATCCAAATAACTAGAAGATCATGTTTATGTGCAGTCAAACTACAGTAACCTCATTATGAGTAGTCGAGGCACCACAGATCAAAGAACTACTCATACTACTACGGCATCAAAAGATCACTGATGAGTAAATAGATATCCATATAATCTCTCATATGGTCATGCTCAGTATCGATGTTCTCTAATAACCATCTATACTCTCACTCAGTGTCTTCACACTGTAGACTAGAGATTCATCTATTCTAAAGAAAATGATCCATGTGCCGATCTAATCAAATCAATCACCATCTTCATGATGATCCATAGATCGGGAGTAATTTAGAAATTAATCATGCATATCTCTAAGTCTCAACTCTTAAGAATATATATCTTTAATTTATTAATTCTAGGATGATTCTTAAACGCATTAAATAAGAATGAATAGAAAAAGCTCATTTTATTGATGAATCAATAGTTCAAGTATAAATATATGTCCTAAAATTATTATAATGTATCTATCATATTGGCTTCTAGGACATACATCTAACACATAGATCATATGAATGACGCAAGACTGTGATAGTAATTCCATTTTAAAGTCCAATAAGAGAAATGAGAAGACATATCAAGCCACTGAATATTGATGTATATATATTTGAAAAAACCTATCCGATAGATTTTGGTAGACAATGGTGCAATAATAAATATTATACCAACAGCAATGATACATAAATTTGAAAGAAAAGATGACAAATTGGTAGTTGCAAATGTGATAGTCATAAACTTTATGGAAAGATCTTGTAAGCTGAAGGGAGTTCTTCTAGTGCATCTCCAAGTAGATTCATGAAACTCTATTGCTACATTCTTTATGCTTCAATTATATATAATATTTTATTGGATAGATATTGGATATATACAAATATTTATGTTCCTTCATCTTTGCACCAACAAATGATCTTGTAGAACCTCCATGCAAAAGATAATGAGGATGAAGTAAAGGTTTTCATAGCTAATAATAGGCCATTTATGTTAAATACAAATATGGTCGAAGCAATCTTATATCAAGATGATATGGGTCAGTTAAAGTTTGTTGGGCAAGACAAGTGTGGAAAATCAACAAGAGTAACCATAATGAATTTTGTAGATGTATGTTAGGCAAAACATAAGATTAGGTTACGAAAGCACCGAATCTGCTCACAACAAGTTTAGAATAACTTAGGAAGTAACAAAGGCCATGATAGATATTTTATCAGATTGCCAACCTATAAAAAGTTCAAAGAGGTTGAAGGGTTGAAATATGATACATCTAGATTAATTGAAGTACTGGACGGAAGACAATTAGATGAACTTAAAATAGTATCAATAGAAGATGGTTATGTTGGAATGCCTGATGAGATAATGGAGGTAAATTTGGGAGAAAATTACATGCCATAAAACTTTATCAGCAAGGCATGGTAGGACAAAGAAGAGAATAATTAGTTACACTATTACAAAATTTAAAGATTGCTTTGCTTGGGACTATATTGAAATGGCAGGTTTAAGCAGAGCATTAGTGGAACACAAACTACCGATAAAAGAGGATTTCAAACCTTACATGTAGCTAAAAAGAAGGATGTCAATGGAGGTCGTGTTGAAGGTGAAGGAAGTAAAGAGATTGTTCAAAGTAGGATTTATAAGAACTATAAGGTATGTAGAATGGTTCTCTAATATTGTTCTTATGATTAAGAAAAGGAAAGTTACATATTTGTGTTTAGGGGTAAAAGTGTTATGGATATTATCCATTCAGATCTATTTTCATATCCGAATCAATCCAGATATAGATAAAAATTTGAGGATTTGACTAATATCTATATCCATACCTGTCAAAAAAAATAGATAAAGACATGGATGGATAACTATCCGATCTATATCTGAATATCCGAATCTACATATAATCTTATATAATTTTATATAGTATTTATTAATTTTAAAAAAATATACAACCATATAAGCATGATATTAACTTGATTTATTATTTATTAATTAATATCTTTGATTCTATAGTCATAAAATTTAATTATCTAAGATATATCTATAATTATATCCAAGGATATAATTACTTGTGGTATCCGAATTGTATCCGTATTCTTTTAAAATAAATATGGATATAAATTTTTGTATCCAAATAATATTCATATCTGTATTTATATTCATCAAATAAATAAATATGGATATGGATATATTGGTATCTAATCCGTATCCGATCCAGTTTTAGCCCTGTTTATGTTGATTTTAGAGATCCCAATGAAGCTACCCTAAAAGACGAATACCCAATACTGATTGCTAATACACTCACTGACGCGGCTACTTGGCATAGGATATTATCTTTTATGGATGGTCATTCTGGGTATAACCAAATCTTCATAGCTAAAGAAGATGCCATGGAAAAAGCTTGAAATAGAGGATATGGGGTCAAAGTGAATTAAGGTAGAAGAAGAAGGAGAGACTTGTAAAGATACAACATATCTTGGAAACATCAATTCAACAAAAACAACAAAGGAGAAGTTGACATGCATAAAAGATTTTCAATATTTGAAAATATTGAATAATGTTTGTGACCCAAATCTTGGCAATTGGTTACTAATTAAGTGAGGTCGAGGAAAATGGGCGCTAAAGTTAAAAGTCACGAATACATCTTATAACTCTCCTACCTATCGGATAAAGATGTGGGGAATATTGTTTGCACCATAAATTTATACCCATAAGTTATTTGGGCTTAGCGAATCAGGTGATGGGGGTCTAATAAAAAAGGCTAATACATGAAGAGTATGGAAGCACTAAATTTAAATGATACCAGGAACCATTTTCAAGAGAGGTGGATACAAAGAAGTGGATGAGTTGGGTCATAACTGTATTGTAAAATTTATTAAATTGGATGTAATTGTACAAGAACAAAATCTTAAATCAATGAAAACTCTACTTTATTTGCTTGTCTATTTTATCTTTTGAATCATATTTTATAGTATTTTCTTAGAAGTAGGCAATAGTTCTATAATCCAAAAGTCTTTGAAGTTTCAAGGTAATTCTGAACCCAATCATCCTCTTCAAGTTTCTAACCCTGCACTAGTGGTACGCCATGCATTTCTCTTTGCACTATCAATTTATTGATTTTTCTAGACTTTGGTCATGAAAACAAGAAATACCCTAGCCGACCAAGGTAACTCCCAAGGTTGAGGCACCACCTCCACTATCTAAAAGTCAACCTCCACCCCTCAACAGGCCCAGAGGATGGCCCTCGAGCAATTTAACCTACTCATGCAATAGGTGTAGACCTTGACTATGGCTATCTAAGCAATTCAGTAGGTGGTCATAGGGTGTCATCAGCCTACAGTAAACACCTCAGTAGCAATAGCAGCCCCAACTGCTCCCCCATAGTTTGAATCAAGCATAACAAAGTCAATACAGCCAACTAAGGAGCCTAGAATAGGGGGATCAAAGGCATTCCTTGATCCCTCAATGACGGAAAGACTCCATGTTGGGGAGATCGCCACCTCAGCATTTCTAGTACTACACTACTTAGGACACCTATGTAAATCATAAGCTTTAGGAGATGCATCGACAAATTGAAGTACTATGGGGCTGAGCATCGGCACAAGATGGGAGGCAGTTTCAATAATGACCCAACCTTCAATAGAAAAATCATGGACAAATTGATCCTAAGTAATTTCAATCGCAGCTAGAAGCATGTCATTGGAAAACCAATCCAATGGACCATTTGAAAAGTTTTAAGGCCCTCATGCTCTTACATAGGGCAACTTATGGGATCCTATATCGAGCCTTCCCCTCCACTCTACATAAGGAAGCTCAGTATTGGTACTCAAGCCTACAGTAGAGCTTGATCCACTCCTTTAGCAATTAAGTCGATTATTCATAGCCCACTTCATCAGTAGCCAACAACAATGCTGCGGATCTAACTCTATGGTGAACATCAAACAAAGAGAAGGGGAGTCCCTCAAGACTACGTGAGCTACTTTAACATGGCTATGTTGGAGGTAGCAATCTAGATCAATCAGTCGCCTTATCGGCCTAAAAGGGGACTTTTGAAGTGTTAGTTTTATTTCTTTAGAGAAGATATATCCAAAGAACTTTGCCAAGATGCCAGCTTGGACAGAAAAACATATCAATATCGAGGAAGCTTATGAGCTGCATGGAGGCTCCTCGGAGAGAAGATCTATAGAATGGAGGGAAGGAAGCAAAGGGAAGAAGGACAAGCTAAGGCATGATGACTGACAAGGAAGGAGTTCGTGGAGATCCCAAACTCTCCTATGGATACACCAATTTGGGGCCTCACCTTGAGGTTGGTAGTTGCATTCCCTGTCAAGATGGTTTGCCACCTACACTCCTTTGAATGTCTCTAGGACTCAGATTTTGATAGAGATCAAGAACAACGAGCAGCAACCAAGGTCAAGGAGGATGCTTGCCTCGCAAACCGATGACTCAAAAAAGTACTACTTGTATCATTGAGACCACAGGCATGATACCGAGGAATGCATCTACTTTTGAGATGAAATTGAGGAGCTCATATGGCATGGGTGCCTTAACAAATATCTTAGAGATCATCAGGAATGAAATGAGAACCGACCTGAGTAGCCCTGACTTAAAAAAATTAGATAACCGACCTGCCATAGGCATAATAAACACCATAACTAGGAGACAGGTCAGCAGTCGTGCCGAGACTTATGAACCAAGGACAAGAGAATGGTCAGCTAAAAAGTAGAAGACTGAGGACATCATCACCTTCTCTAAAGAAGATGCTTAAAGAATTCAATTTCTGCATAATGATGCAGTCATTGTAACTTTAAATATAGATAATTATGATGTACATCATGTCTTAATTGATAATGAAAGTTCTACTGACATCTTATTTTATGATGCCTTCTCGAAGATGAGTCTCACCTTGGATCGGTTGGTGAAAATTAATTTCCTATTTTTTAGGTTGTTGAGGGATGAGGTTCCTGTTGAGGGGGTCATTATGCTCCCAATCATAGCTGGCCAACCTCCACAACATGTGAAAGTATGGCTTGACTTCCTTGTTGTCAGGGTCCCATCAACATACAATGCAATCCTCAACCAACCCCGGACTAAACATCCTCCGAGCCATGGGTTCAACCTATTACCTGTTGGTGAGATTTCCAATAAGACATAGGATCAGAGAGATTCGAGGTGACCAAGCACTCGTGTGGCAATATTATATGACAACTCTTCAAAAGACCAAATGATTTAAGGCACTCCTAATTGAAGGATTGGATATTAGGGATGATCTAAGCAAGCAACACGGTGAACCAGTGGAGGATCTCATCTCAGTGCTGCTGGAAGAAGGAAGAATCGATAAAATGGTCTAGAACGGCTCTCAGCTGGACAAGGTATCTAAGTGTCGAGTCATTTCTTTTATAGAAAATACCAATATATTTGCATGATCGGCCTTGGATATACCTGGCATCAGTTCCAAGATAATTGGGCATTGATTAAACATCAATCCAAGCATCATCCAATCAAATAGAAGAAGAGAAACTTCACCCCAGAGTGCTAGAAAGCAATCGCCAACAAAATTGATAAGCAAATCCAAGCCGGGTTCATCCAGGTCTTTATGTTATAGGGTCATGCCTTTCAGTCTAAAAAATATAGGGTCAACCTACTAAAGGCTGGTAAATCTTATCTTTAAATATAATATTAGAAAGAATATGGAGGTATATATAGATGATATGCTAGTAAAGAGCCCAAGTATAAGCCATCAAGTTGATGACCTTGAAAAGTTTTCTCCACTATCCACAAGTACTGGATGAAGTTGAAACCGACCAAATGTACATTCAAAGTGATGTCTAAAAATTTCTCAACTTCATGATTTTTCAATGAGGAATTGAGGCAAAGTCCTAGAAGATCTGAACTGTCTGGGAGATGAGCCCATCGAAGTCTATGAAGGAAGTCCTATGGGTTATGGAAAGATAGCCGCATTGAAACAATTCGTCTCTAGGTTGATAGAGTGATATCTCCCTTTCTTCAAAATTTTAAAGCAGACAAAGACTTTTGATAGACTGATGAATGCCCAACAGCTTTCAACAAGCTAAAGAATTATGTCGGATCACCACCTCTTCTCAACAAACCCAACTAAATGAAGAATTCTACTTGTACCTGGCTATCTCTCCTATAGCCCTTAACTTAGTTTTAGTGTGTGAGGAAGGGAGGCTCCAAAAATGATAAACTATGTTAGTAAGATCCTCCATGATGCCAAGATGAGGTATTAAAGGCTTGAAAGGTAACCTATGCCCTTGTTATCTCCATCAAGAAGTTACACCTATACTTCGAAGCTCATACCATGATACTTTTAACCGACCAACCAATGAATACAATACTTCACCAACCTGATACCTCGAGTCGAATCACAAAGTGGGCCATCGAGCTTTTGAAGTTCGATATAAGGTATTAGCCTCAACCCTCCATCAAAGCACAGGTGCTTACCAATTTTATTTGAAATGCACTATTTTGGAAGAAAATCCAGATGATCTTCAGTCAAGGAAGAAATCCTGAAATCATTGGTATTGCATGTAGATGGCCCATCAAATTCTACTATATCAGGAGCCGTGCTGGTCCTCACCAGTCTAAAAGGGATGGTGGTCAAATATGCTATATGGTTTGGCTTTCTGACCTTCAATAATGAGACCAAATATGAGGCACTCACAACTAGCCTGAGCATTGCTAAGGAGCTACATGTACAGTACTTGAAGATATGTAGCAACTCCCAGCTTATCATCGGCCAAGTACGAGGAGAATTTTAAGCTTAGGAATCCAATATGGTGAAATATCTATGAAAGGTTAGAAACATGGCTTACTCTTTTGCGCATCTTGACATTAAGTAAGTCCCCAAGTTGGAGAATACTAGAACAGACTACTGTTAAAACTTGCAACTTTGGGATTGGCTGATCTCCCCAAAGGTTCCTTCTTCAAAGTATTGAAAAAATCCAGCACCAAGGAGCTAACCTTGGTTATACAGGTGGAAGAAGAGTCGAGCTGGATGGACTTGATGATTCAACATTTTCGTGACAACATACTCTCAACTAGCCTCAAAGAAGCTCAGAAACTGAGACATCAAGCACCTCATTATGTATTCTTCGAGGATAGGTTATACAAAAGGTCATTCTCATTGCCATTGCTGCAGTACTTATGGCCAGCCAAGGTAGACTATGTCTTTTGCAAGGTATATGAAAAAGTATATGAAAATCATCTAGGGGATACATCACTAGCATACAAGATACTGCGATAGCGATACTACTAGCCGACACTACAGTAAGATGCAGCCAATCTCATTCGAAAGTGTGACTAGTGCCAGAGGAATACCCACATTTAGTGCTGACCTACTACTCCCTTAATGTCAATCAATGCACCTTGGCCCTTTGCACAATAGGGGATGGACATCCTTGGGCCCTTTTTACAAGCCTCGAATCAATGTCAATTCCTACTCGTCGCTATTAACTATTTTACCAAGTGGGTTGAGGCAAAGCAGGTAGCTCACATCATAGAAGCTTGAGTCCAAGACTTAATCTGGAAGGCCATTATCTATCGATTCTGTCTACCTTGGATCATCATCACTGATAACGACCACAATTCAACAATACTAAGTTCAGTGATTTTTGTAAAGAATTTGATATAACTCATCACTTTCTCGGTGGGTCATCCATAAGCTAATGGTGAGGTCGAGGTGACCAACCGAATGCTCCTACAAAGCTTGAAGGCAAGGCTGGACCGAGCCAAGGGGTCATGGGTGGATGAGCTAAAACAGTATGTTGTGGGCATATCGAGCTATCTAATAGATCGTCACTAGAGAAACACCCTTCAATTTGACTTTTGGATCCAAGGACATAATTCCCCTTGAGATCGGCATCCCATGGGTAGAAAGCTTCAATGAATAGTGCAACTCAGAAGACCTCTGAGTAAATCTAAATTTGCTTGAAGAGATTTGGTAGTGGGCTTGGGTGCAAATGGCGGCATACCAATACAAGATGGCTTGGTATTATAATTCTTGAGTCAAAGGAAGGAGTTTCAAGATGACGCCTTAGTGCTATGTCGAGATGAAGTGTCCTGACTTACCAAGCAAAGGAAGCTGGCCCCAAATTAGGAAGGACCATACCAAGCCAAGGAGATCGTCCGCCCTAGGACATATTGGCTAAAATATTTAGATGGGAGCCTAATTCTTTGAATTTAGAACTTTGAAAATTTACGAATATACTATCAATGATGTAAAATATTTTCAAATAATTTGCTCAGTAATAAAGCTATTTGCATTCAAGTTTTCAAGTCTCGCAACAATCTGATCCTTGAAATTTCAAACCTCGACTAATCAAGAAGCGAGAGGTAACCTCATAAGAGGATCTTTGAAAGTATGGCTCAACATACTAAGATCAGCCAAGCCAAAATCTCGACCAATCAAGAAGCAAGGGGTAATCTTGTAAGAGGACCCTCAAAAGCACAGCTTGTCATGCCAAGACTCATCGAGCCCAAAATCTTGGCTGATCAAGAAGTTAGGAGTAACCCCATAAGAGGACCTACGGAAGCGAGGCTCATCATGGCAAGACAAGCTAAGGCCAAAATCTTGGCTGACTAAGAAGCGAGGCATAACCCTATAAGAAGACCCTCAGAAGCATGACTCATTATGCCAAGATCAATTAAGCCTAAAACCTCCGCCAACCAAGAAGCAAAAATAACCCCATAAAAGGATCCTCGAAAGTGTGGCTCACAATGTCAAGACTAGCTGAGCCCAAAACCTCGACTAATCGAGAAGTGAGAGATAATCCCAGATGAGGATCCTCGAAAGCATGGCTTGCAACACCAAAACTAGTTGAGTCCAAAGCCTTGACTGACTAAGAAGCGAGGGTTAATCTCATAAGAGGATCCTCGAAAGTGTGACTCACCATAACAAACCAGTCGAGTCTAAAACCCCTCAGCTGACCATGAAGCGAGGGTTAACTCCATAAGAGGATCCTCGAAAATATTACTTCCATACCAAATAAGCCAAGCCCAAAATCTTGATCGCTCGACAGATGGAGGGTAACCCTATTAGAGGACCCTCGAATCTACAGCACCTTGTGTTGATGCAAGGCAAACTAGAATGCTTATGATTGATGTCATTCAAGATAGGTCTGATCAAGAAGCATGACTCACACCAAAATGAGCCGAACGGGAAATCATGGTCGATCAAGAAATGTGGAAGACCCACAAGCTGATCTTATACGATGATGAATCAAGCTCTAAAACTTGGAAATACAACTAGAAAAGGTCCAATCAGCTACGAAAATGACCACATGAGTAATAAACCTCCATTAAATGCAAAAGAGCCAAAGAACAAAACTTCAAAAATATGCGATAGGCCCATCACTAATATCGTATAATATCCATTGGAAGATTGTAAGCTCCGACCCATGGGTCAGTTTGGCATCTGATAGAGAGGATCAAATGACCTAACCCAAAGAGCTTGGTTTGGTATAAGCACTCATCGACTAAAGAATAAAAAGAGAAGATTTTGATAATTACACAACTTTCTAAGAAAAGATACTTTTTTCATTTAAATATTCAAAGGCATTGACAAGATAGGTCGGGCAAGCTGACTTCCAAAATGAGTTTGGGAAACTAAATTGAGATTACAAAAGGAGAAGGAAAAGGGGGGCTCATGCTTCGAGTAAAGAGGCATCCTCTTCGGCTCGGCTAGTAGCCCCATCAACTCAATCTGTTTCTTCCTTAATAACCATGGTCTCCGGCTAGGGGATCCCAAAGGTATTGTACTCCTTGATGGTCAGGTCAGTGAGAAGTTTAGTGGGTCATCATCGTCAGACAGGAAGCTGAGGTCTAGCAAGAGATAGCATCCCGCGACCTTAGCTCGACACTCTTAGATACTGATGGTGTAGGACTCCATGGTGAATTCAGACTTCTCATCTACGAAACTCCTCCAAACCTCAGAAGTCCTCCACGACCTTTCGAGCTAACTCAACCGTCTTGGCCTCAGCCTTATCTGCCCTTGCTTCGACAGCTGTGAGCTTCTCCTCCAACTGCTTCGGCATCTCCTTCGGGTGCCTAACCTCCATCATGACCTCAGTCAAGATAACCTGAGTCTTCTTCTTGGCCCTCTCCACCTTGAAGGCCCTCTCCTCGATTGTGTTTGCCTTCTTTTGGACCTCGGTCATTTCCGACCTTGCCACCTTGGTAGCATTCAAGAAGTACTTTAGGTGGTGGGCAAGCTAAAAGAAGAAGAAAATAAGTCTGTTGACCCGATCCAGATGATTAAAGTAAAAATTCAAAGTATAAATATTGGTGTTGCTTATTCGAATAAAGATGTCGTAGGCATCAGTTTGGTGAAAATTAGAGCCTGACTCTAGCTTCTTCACATTTGCTGGGAGAAGGATCCCATGGAAGAAATTCAAAGCTACTCACCAGCTCCCGAGCACGGAGCCAAACGAGGGCTGAATTGTGTTGATGCATAGCCCCTGCTTGGCCTCTGCAAGGGCTAGAGCCAGTGTAGTGCAGGAAGCACTAGAAGTTGGTTACGAGGCTCCCTCACTCTAGGGGGTAAAGGAAGTACCAAATCAAGGTGGGAGTGTCATATCGGGAGGGAAGATCTTCATTAGGCTGACCACCATCACCTCAAGGTCAGCAAATAGGGCCCTAGCAGATC
The DNA here is from genome assembly GCA_000441515.1 of Elaeis oleifera. NCBI lineage: Eukaryota > Viridiplantae > Streptophyta > Magnoliopsida > Arecales > Arecaceae > Elaeis > Elaeis oleifera. Next base: position 44,369 of record KE506238.1, read on the forward strand.
TCCAAGGAGGGGCCTTGCTGGGTTCAAAATGACCTGAGAAATCAAAGCTTCGGCATAGGGGCACTTAGATGACTCCTCGATGGTGGCTGAGGTCTTTCTCTTCTTTTGCACCACCCTGTGTAGCCTTTCCAAATCCTTGGTCCTCATTCCTGCAGAAGGATGAGGCAAACATGCTAGCATAGATGATAATAGCAAAAGTCAAAAAGGAGAGATCAAATAAAACTGAGGAAATAGGCATCTCCTCGTGGGTTGATCTGGCTAAGGCTGATATTGTACAAAGTCAGCTCAGATACCAGCTCCTTCAGGGGAAGAACCTTCTGTTCGAATAGAGTTTTCACGTCCCAACACTCAGCATCGCCTAGCGACAAAGCTTAAATCACCGACTTCTGAGGTCGGCCCCATGAGGTAAAGCCTCAGTCCTCCTCAAAAGAAGAAATAAAGAAAATCTCTTCTTTATCTATGGATGGAGAAAGAAGTACCTCAGATCAGGTAATACCCTCTCCAAGGTGAGATCTACCACTAGTATCACTCCATACCTCTTAAAAGTAAGAAGGCCTAAAAGAGCAGAACATTAGGTCGAATGTCGACCAAAAATTAGAGGATGGTGAAGCCCACAATGAACCATCATGAGTTCAACACAACCAAGCTCAAGGCAATTCAAAGGACAAAAGAGACAGACAAAAATGGGTGAAGGGGTAGCCTCAGGTAGGCCTTGAGAGTCTCCTCATAAAGACTGAACCAACCTCATGATAGATTGTAGATCCTATCGCTCAAGCTTGGGGCATCCAATCGATGCTCGGTTGGGATCTGGAATTAGGCTCGGATCAGCTTTAGGTCCTTAAGGTTGAGGACAGATTGAAACATCGGGAGCTAAAGACCTCTTTGTCTCCGACTTCAGGCTCCTCAAAGTCATATTCCAAGGAAAAAATGCCTCCAGATTCTAAGACACTTCCTAGTTAGTGGATCAGCTCCCGATTGAACTGAGAGTACCGCTCCTCTCTAGAGAAGATTTCAAAAATATTTTTTAAATAGAAAAAATAAAAAATAAAGGATGAGGCCGATCCGAAGCAGGGCTAACCTCGAATCATTAGTTGGAGCTCTCGTCAAAAGGTGGTTGGAAATTATCAAGTGTACACTAGAAAATAGTCGAGCCCTCACCGAAAATTACCAGACCTCAGCATCAGCACAAAGGAAGGAGGGTCAAATGAGGCAGACCACTGTTTATAGATGGTGGGGATAGTTCAGATCAAACACCAGCCCCAATCGAGCCGTTGGATGCTCGACACATGTCAACTCGAGATTGGCAGAGTTGAGTTCCCACAGATCCCCACGATCACACCCGAGGCATGCGATGGTTCATTTTAACCAACTAGCCACTGCCACATGTTCAAGCATTAATGAGCATGATATGAACCAAGCTGAGGTCACTATCACTTTGTTCAACACTTTTACTCTCCTCATCTGATCTACCAGCAATTCGGACTCGAGAGTAGAGAGCATCTGATATGGGATGATAGTTTACATCGGCCATAATCAACATTAACCAAACCTCGATCATAGGCCAACCTGATTGGCTCGGGCCATTTCGAGCCGAGAAGAGGCCAAAGATTCGCGACAACAATTACACACTGAATAGTTGTCTTATCTACTCCACATTTTAGATATACTTCAAAATAAACAAATAACAGCTCACCTTGATCAAATAAAGCAGAAGCAATAGGATTTTCTCTATCACTCCTGTTCATGTGATTCTCTCTATCACTCCTGCTCATCCTTTCAAAAATTGTCAACCTCCACACCTATAAATATGAGGGCATGGAAGATCTCTAGGTAAGCTCTCGGACCAAACTCTCTCTTTTTTTTTATTATTTTTTAGAGATTGACTTGAGCATTGGAGGATCTCCATCGAAATAACTTCGGTAAGGACTTGATTTACAGATTCTCCTCCATCTAGTATGGAATCAAACTCCAACTATCTTAGATCTATCCACTCCAACACCATGTCGGTCATCAGCAGCGATAGTTGGGATTGCTTGAGTGCTACAATTTTCTAGTGCCATCTGAAGAGAGAAACAATAGGGCATTCAACTTCATGGCAGAATCAAGCAGTTCAATTTTGAAACACATTCCGTTTTTTTCTAAGATTGGACTACAGCTGCCCCGTACAAGCAGTACCAAGTTATTGACAGTATTCTCCCTCATCCTTCCATCTCCCTGATACTTTGACTCTTCTTTCCTTCCATGTCAGCTATCAACCTCTCTCACCCCCTCTTATTCATTTAACCTGACATCAACTATGTACTTGGTAAAACATCACTTTCTTCAATGCATTTATGTTAGGATTCCCTACCTCTTCTCTTAAAAAAA
>KE506238.1:46755-62785 GCA_000441515.1 Elaeis oleifera
TGTGGGGGTGCCGCGCGGGCGCAAGATCCTTTATGAGGGGTTTACGGAGGCATGCAATAGCGCTGGTGCTTGAGATATGGGTGATCAGGAGCTCAAGGACTGTGTTTGTGCGTTTGGAGGTTAAGAAATGTGTTATGGGAGGTTCATATAATGTAATGTACATGCACGATATGGCTGAATCAGTACCAAAGTTTGCAAAAGTCCTGACATAGTACAATTTATCATAAAAATGTCCGACAGAGTTTCTCCATCGGTTGCTGAACTTGGAGGTCAAAGCCTGCTTGATTAGACTGGGTGTACAGGATAAAGTAGCCCTCTGCTTGTTGATTAATTTAGATCACCTCCAAACTATGCCTCATCAAAAACGTATGGAACTGGCAATCGTATATAGCTCTGCATGCATAAGTCACCCAAGCTGCTGTCACCTGATGGAAGGCATCAACTTCTATTCTTTTGTCCTCAGCATACTTGAATACTGTGCCAACATGAAACTGCAGTGTACATTGTGGTGCCGAAATACGCAATTTCTTGTAGATACAGAAAGAACTCTCATGCATATTCAGATGACGTATGTCGCTAATTACTAATTATTTTCCTTATCTGCAGATTATCACAAGGAGAGAGCATTGTTGCAGTAAGGGGGTCCAAGATGTTCCCGTCTCTCTCCCTGGAGCAGTGAGAGTAGGTAGTATCCGCTCTTGATCAGCACCATATTTCAGGAAGTGCATGCTGAGATCATTGTATCACAGCGGGTGGCTTTTCACTATAGTGTATACTTAGTACCATTCTTTTAGCGGCTATCCTTCTTCTCATATATGCTTTCACTTGCTCTTAAGATATATTTCCCTTCCTTTGCCAATTAAGAGGAACAAGTGTGATGATAACTGATAAGCACTGACCATATCCTTTTCCAGATTAACAAATTTTACAGACTGTAGCAACTGAATTCACAGACATGACAAATATCATACAGAGAAACAGGAAAAGATTAAGAATATAGGATTAATTTGAGGGGAAGAAAAAAAAAATAATGCGGCAAGAGAATACATAGGATTCTGGACTAAGAATATTAAGACCGACCTATATCTTCTTGAAGACGAAAAGAAAAAAAGACCCAGATGACACCCAACAGAAATTTATGATGGCTTTGATCCATTATCTGAATATTCAGAAAAATTGACTGTAGATGAAGATATGTATTATATATATTTTTCATCAGGAAACCGAGTCACCCGTTACTATCCTACTTGGTATTTGAGCAGTCCGAGATCCATTGCTCGTTGCACCAGAATTTTGCATTACACAAAAATCTCCAGGTGAGGCTGCGGGGTTGAAGTCTCGGACAATGTTTGGTCGTGGAATAAGTGGGGGATACCTCCCCCTGTCAACCCTGCAGGAGTTTTTGTTTCACAACCAGAATTGAAATCGGAATGAGAAAATCAGAATGGACTGAAATCGGAATGATCAAATCCTCTAAAGCTTTTGATTCGTAATCGAAATTAAAATCGGAATGAAAATTTGAATCCTTGGCAGATAGTAAGGATTGAGTTTAAGATAGATTAAATCATTTACATTCCATCCCAAAATTGAAATCAGAATGAAATTCTCTTATTCCAATAAAATGGTTGGAATGAAAGCCATCCATTTCATTCCAATTTCAAATCCCAACTTTCCCTAACCAAACACCCCCTGCATTTATCCTTTCGACCAAATCACGAAAGGAGCTTCCACCAAAAGTCCATTCCTTGCATAATATCTATAATTTTCCTTGTTTTATTCTAATTTATATTTATTCAAAGAAAAGCACCATTTTAAGGATCAAACTTCCAACCTCTTTCTCGATAGCAACCTAAGAAACAACAAGATAACAATGCAGATGCTCTTTCAATCAAAAAACAATACAGATGCTCTACACCAAAGTCCTCATGAACAAACATTATTTAATATTAGTTTAGGCATGTGTGATGCAAGTGATTTATTAAAAGAGGTGAAGCGTAAATATTTTAAAAAAGTTGCATAGATAGCAAAAAGAACATGATTTTAATTCAAATTTCTCACTGTGCCTAAGATTTGGACTCTAATGCAAACAGAAAACTCATAAATAGGATAGGTTTTAACGTGTTTTGTTTATTTTTTTTAATCAGAGTTTAACATGGATAAGCAAGAAAGGGTAGAATAGAAAATAAAATTTGGAGCTACACCATAAAGGGGATACTCATAAGTTTCAACCATATAATAGAATTGATGCTAATCTCCATCCTCCATCTGCAGTGCTCCTTACGCATCAATTTAAAACTCAACCTCGTTTGGTAACCCATGCTTATGATTGGGTTCCGAATCTTGAGTAATACCATCCCCCAAGAGTTTGAGCTGATCATTGAAACAGTAAACTCGGACGGCCTGGATGCCTATTGGTTTAGGCAGTGAAGCAGCTCTAGCCACCTACCTATAGTTTAGGTTGTGTGAGGCGACTGCAACCCACCTGAAAAAAAAAAATTCTGGGGAGGCGGCACAGGTGGGGGCTGGGTGGTGTGGGGTGTGTGGGTGGATGTCAACAGCAAAAGAACAAGCAGGAGCTCAGCTCTCAGCCCTAGAACCTAGATCTTCCATCATATACCATTCCTAAAGGAACAGGCACAAACGCATACCAACAGAGCCAAACAACCAAACACAAAACTAAAAAAATAAATGTCAGGGTTCTAATATGACACACAAACCCAGATCCACAACAGAGATTTACATGCACAAATCTCGGATCCATTCAGAAATGCTCCTTCTCATTAGCTATATAAACTTGTTTTTTCTTCTTTGGACGAGATAAACAGCTTTAAATATCATATAATGTTATTAGGGGTTAAATGAATACATCCCATACAAAACTCATACTAGAAAAGGCCTACTTTCTCCGATAAAAATTTCTAATTTCAAACTTACAGTGGCATAATTATCCTGACGCTCCTGCAGCTGCAGTACCCTTGTCATATTCTCCTTGCTCCTCTTTCGCGAACTCCTCAATTAGCATGCGCTGCCTCTGGGTCAAATTCCTACTCAGGCAAAAAAAAAAAAAGAGTAAAAAATAATTTACAAGAACACACACACACACACACAAAGTCCACCAAGCAAAGAGCTGCAAAGATACTATTAACCATGCCTGAAAGATAGGAACTTACACAGGGATGCTGACGTTAAAATGAACATATTGATCCCCATGATAGGAAGAGTTCCTTGTCTTATTCCTGCATAAGACCAATGATATTTACAAGGTTTCAGTCAAATGGCTGAAGATAGGGGATGCATCACTCAACCTCTCTTGAATTCAAAAATGGTGATCGATTGGCAAACATTTTAAATTCTGCAGAATAAGATGTGTTCCTCATATAAATCAACAGCATGGCATAAAATGTAAATGACAGCTAACAGCAACATATCCATATAAAATACTTCAAAATATCATTCCAAGGGAAAATGAGATTTTTAATTCATTGGTGACATGATTACCTTTCCCCTCAAAACAACCTTCTGGCCAGGTTGTGTACCAGGCCGAACCTGCAAATAATAACACATTTTCGGCATGTATCATGGATTTTAACAAAACTAACCCGATGTATATAATAAAACTCACAAATTTATATGAGAGATGATTCAGACATACCTTGAGAACAACATCCCCTGTGAGAGTTGGAACATGAATGGTTCCTCCTAATATCGCCTGCAAATTCATAGGCTATTAATCTAGATTCAAAGAAACCAGCAATATCTTCACGTAATGTTGGATTGATATTATAGAACATCAGGCAAGATCCGAATGTCAAATTGGTAAGACACCATGGGTCTGCTGTTTGAATTCTTGGTGGAGTCTCTGTAACTGATTGAGCTAGAGTTAGCCAGACTCACTCAAGCTTGGCTATATACTAATTGTGTTATTTTCATCACCAACTTGACTAATATTATCCAGAACACAAACTGGCAGATATCACCCCCTTCAAAGTAACACATAAGACGTTCCATCAATAGACTACACATGGCTTGAAGATACTCCATTGTTTCAGATTTTTTAGATCTCATTCTAACACCTGAAATATTTCTTCACTATGTGAATGTTTTTAGCCAAAAATTTAGATCTCTGTTAAGCAAAAAAATGCAATAAAACATCGGAAATAAAGATATCTACTAATACATAACAAAATCTTAGAACCTGAAATCATGCACCATCATTTTTTCCCAAATAATGCATATACTATCCAAATCCCCGCAACCCCCACCCACTCCTACCTGGGCCCCACCATATTGTAGAAGCATGGTGACAACATGCTGCACTCCCCAGCACACACAAAAGAAAAGCATAAAAAGAAAAGAAAAAACAACTCCACTGCCTTCTGTGTGCAACTGCTTCACATCATATACATGTAATGAGAAAGCCTGGACAACAGCTTCACATGGCCAGCCTCCATGGCCTTAAGCCTCATGGCTTCAGCATTCCCAAGAAAAAAGGAAAAGGGAAATGAAGAGACCAATCACATCTCACCTAAGTGTATCTTTTCGTTGCATGCCTCTAACCCACCACTAAATTAAAGAAACAAAAAGTAAAACATCAAAACAAATGGAACAATTCTAACACTTTCAAAATACTCCACATTACAGCGCTCTTTAAAAAAAGAAGAGGCAAAAAAAACCTCTAGAATCTATTCCTATCTTTCACATTTCAAAATTTCTTCTTTAGACAGTTCGAAACCATGCAACACAGCTTCAGCACTGCCCAGAGAAGAAAAAATTAAACAAATAAAAAACAAACAAACAAATCGATATCTTTGTTACTTCCATTTCCCATGGGTACATCTCACTAACAATAGCAAAAAAAAAAGAAATCACCTTTTTGGCGCATGCATTACATGTGCTAGACTCTAGAATTATATAAAACATAATCGACTGAATACAAGCTAGGCACAAACGACTTATTCAATGAATAAGCCTACATTAGCATGATTCAGACTTGCTGGCAGCAGCAACAGTAGAACGAATATGAATATTATATGAAAATGATTATTAACATTTGTATCCTAATTTTATATTAAACCAATTTATTCTAAGTCCAAAAATTTAGTGGGCTCATATTTCTCCAAGAAGAATATCAAGCAACTCATATCAGAAATCAGAAAAGACAATGCTCCATTTCTTTCCATATCTTAATTCAAGGTTTTGGGTTTAAACATCCAAAGCATGCTCTAGATTAGTTGGCCGACACAAAGGAAATAGCATTAATTACCTGAGCGACATTTAGCACAGCATCTACATGGATATCAGCTTTTTCTCTTCGGAAAACAGGGTCCTCTCGAACCTTAGAAAATGAATTGCAGATATTAGCACATTACTGTTTTGTTTATCATCCATAAATACAATACAGTGATTTGAATGCACTTACCTTGATAGTAACATACAGATCACCAGGCTGACTGCCCTCAGGATCTGCTCCACCACTTTTATGAATTCTTATAGTTTCACTGTCATCCACTCCTGTATGTAATATGACATAAATTGCAGAGTACCCATAAGCTGTTATTAGACATAATAATAATAAAGTATAGCACGAGCAACAAAGGAAGCAGTACATTTTGAAGGGATAAAACATTAACTCATAAACATTATCAAGAGGATAAATTAACAGTCATTTTAGTCTACAAACACAAGATGATACCAGGTCAATGACAATATTTCGTTATAACAGGCCATGTTCATTATTAGAAACATTAAATTTTTTACACCACTTCTGCAAATATACAAGTACCTGCAATCTCAGTAAGAACAACCAGAAAAACATTCTAGAAAAACCCAAACTCTCACCCCCAACAGAATCTTCTTTAAAAAATCAAGAAGTAAAACAATCTTACAAAAATTGGTCTATCCTGTGAAAAAGAGCTTCTAATAGTTTGAGATAAACAAGCACTTCAACTGTTCAGATGCAACAAACTTCATCTTAACTCCTTTGCAGCTAGTTCATTGGTGCAAAGATTTCCTAGGAACAGTCGGTCATTCATAGACACAAATTGGAAGCCAAAGTCTGACATGTCCATAAGTTAACAAACTAAAGCCTAGATGTTCTTTATTCATATAGATGATCAAATAGGGTCATATAAAAATATCAATATAATTTTCTTCTCTCTGATAACAATTTTGAAGAAGTTGAGAATTCAGATCAGCTAAAAATAGCATATGCAAAATCTTAAATTTTAGAAAGTAGATACCACCTCAGTTAACATATTTTAAATTTGATAAAAGCTAAGGTGAAACTCCTTGCAGAAGACAATTTGATCTTACATAGAGCCATCAAAACAGTCTTGCTAGAAATGTCATTTGGAAATGTTGAACCAATTTTATTATAAAACACTCAAACAACCATTACCATTCATGAGGTAGATCACGTATAATCAAATAGAAAAATTTTGCAGCATAAGATGATATTTTCAAGCTAAATGTCCTTTATATTTACAACATCCAAACATACCAGGCATCACATCCAGCTTGACTGATTTTGTTCCTCTCACAACTCTCTGTCCCTTGCATGACTTGCAGAGGCTCTACTTGCAAAATGTAGAAGTTAGGGATTCAATCAGTAAAGAGAAAATTAGACATGAATATAAGAAGACAAAATTTAATGCAAATGAAGCTCATTGATCTCTGAGTTGAAAAATTAAAGATAGATGACATTAATTCCTTAATCATCATTGCCAATGAATTTCTAACCTGTCTACAGCTAGCCCTACTTATGCTAGAATATCTAATAATAATTGTTGGGTAATATATTTTACTTATAGGTTCCTCCTCTTGAATTAATTGTCATTAGATTGTTAGCTTTCCTCTTGTCATTCATTTTTGCAAAGGAACATCTTTTACTCAATCTCATGCCAATATCTAATTCCTCTACTCTATCACTTATTGACCTCTCCCTATGTTCATATCCTATTTTAGTTTTCCACAAACCATATCAAAATTTTCTCCACTCCTGACTTTTGGCCTTCAGGAACCTTTCTTGAAGATATCAAAATAATGAGCATTACAATATCATAGATATTCACCATTCGTTAAACAGTGATTCTCTAATGTTGGTCAGAAGATAGATACATACAATATTTTACTATATGTGTGCCAAAATAACAAAAGTTGTATGGTAACCGTTACAGCTTTATTCTTGATAGTGCAGAATATGCATGATAAAAGATCATACCTTCACAGTTTCCCAGAACCCCCGCACTGTGAACAGGTTGTCTGCAACCTGAAGGGCCATTTTGCATGAATATCTGCCAACACATGACATGACATCAATTTTAACTGCATAAGATTATCACTAGAATAAGAAATATACCATAAATGAGAAGCAGAAACATTCCTATTGGACTCACCATTCCTGAGCCTCTGCAAGGCTTACATGTTTCAGGTCTTGTTCCAGGAGGAACACCAGTCCCATCTGCAAAAAGATAATCGAGTAATGTTATTGATATTATCACAGATAATTCAGTAGACATCAAACTTTATGTCGACTTTCTCCAGAGCAGCATGTGTCATACCACAAGCTTCACAAGGTACAGCAGTTTGGAATGTCACCGTTTTGGTGCACCCTTGGACTGCTTCCATGAATGAAATTTCAAGAGAAACCTGCAGAGGGAAATAATTGGAAGATGACGGTGAGACAATTGGGACAAGCAGCAAGCCACACTAGCATATTAGACATGGCAATACAACAGTATAGGGACAAAAAAGAACAAACCTTGACATCTTGTCCTCCAAAGTCTCTATCTCTGAAGATGTTCTTGAAGAACTGATTCACAAATAAGTAACAGAATCAGATCATTAAGCTATTGCAAATAAACAAACGAAGGCAATTATGTCACAGATGTTCTACCAGGAAAATTTAAAATGTTGGGCCAAAAAATCAATAATCTGTTGGCCACTTATGCTAGAATAAAAACCATGTGCCAAACAAACTTCATGAACCTGCCACAGTTGCAGAATGACTATAGGATTGAGCTGTACTTCACAGAAATATTGAGTCAGGCTCCAGGCTCACATTTCAGTCTCAACAGTCGATTAGTCCTTAATATTATACATATGCATGGTCAAACTTATAGAGCCGAATTAACATTAAGTTTAAAAGAGTACAACTACATGGATGCCTTTTTTCTGTAGGCATGAATAAGCATCTCAGAAGTCTATTTCAAGTCAAACAAACACTACTTAAGTGCACAGAAAAGAGCATTAAATTGAATTCATTTAACAAGTGTTTTGTTCAAATAAAATACTGGCTTCCTACCATGCTCAGAGGCTTTCACTTTCTCTTCCCAATTCTTAATGTTTATCCATCAAACAGGAAGTATCTAAAGTTTCTATCAGCACCATTAATAATATTGGAACTTGTAGCAAGTACCAACATAAGTCAACCTTAGTGTCAGCAGAAGAGTTACTACAGTCAGTAATATGAAGAGGAATGCTACCAGCATTAATGGCACTGCAGTTTTAATACTATCATATACTAGCATTAGAATTGGCTAGAATAACAGTCTAAATAACTATTACTGTTATTGTTTATTCCTGATTATCTAAAGAATGATTAGTAGTGCTAGGTTAAGTTTAAACATATCTTTGTCAAAGCCAACATAATGGAATTATATGTGCTAGTTAAGTAAATACATGGAGGTTTGGTTATATTTCTGATAGTCAAAAGCATTGTGTATTCCAGCATACACATAATAAAAATTTTCTATCATGCATATCATTAGATTCTTTTCCTTTATCTTTTTATTTACTACTATAGAGAGTAATTTAAGAATAGTTAAATTAATAGGATACAGAAGCTCGTTTAAACATGATCAGAGTTTAGGTAGTGACTTTAGAACCCAAAGGATAAAGTTTTTCAGCTAATAAACTCCTACCAACACAAAAAAAAAATTTAACCACTGCATGGTGACAACTCCTGAAGATATTCTATAATTATGTCGTTTCAAGTAGTTCAACCATAGCATCAGTAGTAATGTACAGAGGAATATGCAGAAGAATGACCACCAACATTAGTAGTGTTAGATCATGAATATCATAAAGTTAGTATCAGGCTATTAAAATCAACATTGGTCCGAATAGCAGCCTCAATAATTATTGCTATCATTATCAATATCCAAGGAAACAAGGAGTGCTCGATACAGTAATTCAAATATCTTAGCAAGCTAATTTATTTACAAGAGTTACATGTACTACTTAACACATGTAAATACACATGGAGGTTTGGCTAGACTGCCAACCATCAAAAGCATTGTACTGTTTGGTAGAAATGTAATCAAATTCTTTTACCAGGCATATAACTAAATCATTTGATTTATCTTTTCTTTACTCCTATATAAAGTCATTAAAAATAGTTCTACTTAATATGGAAGCCAATTTTAGGAGCATGAGGACTGTTTAAGTAGTGACCTTTTACTAGGCATTCCCACCAATACGAAAAGTTTCCACTATATCATGCAACTCCCAAAGATATTCTACCAAATATACAATATAACTACAGACAAAACCCCCTCCCCCAGACCACATCCGCACACACAAGGTTAAAAAAAAGGATAAAAAATAAAGAAAAGGAATCCCTGCACCAACCAGATACACACAACCTACATATTTCACATGCACAAATCCACATGTTTCTTAAACATTTGCAGAACATATAGCATCAAGATATTAGATTTAGCAATTTTAGTCTTTTTGGATTTTATTTTCAACTAATGTGCTGTTTTAGTGAATCTCAAAATCTTATAGATAATTCTCCCAGGAAATGGTTAGGATTTTCTAGGATTTTTTGGATTTAATTTAATGGCTACTTTTATAGTGAAATTTTTAGTTCTATTTTCATGAGGAATATCATCTAAAAGTCCTACTCTATGGTTATGTTGAATTAGGAAAGTTTTAAAATCATTAGGATTGTCCTACTTTAGGAAAGAGTTTGTCCATTCTTTTGACACTTAGATGTAGTGGAAAGGTCTATAAGTGCCCTTATAGCTATAAGAGGATATAAGCTATAAAATCAGTTTCTGATGATAAATATTGAATAATTTGAAAGTATTTTCCTCTTCTTTGAGCACCATAGCTATTCTATCTTCTCTTCTCTACCTATTTATCTATAACCTACATTCTTTATTCTCTCTCATACTCTTTGATCTCCACCTTTTACCTTCCAATTACTCTTTGTATTTACTAATTTGTTTTTGAAGGAATAAAAAAAACTCAGGTCTAAAATTATCTCTGCAATTTAATCCAATTCTTCTTGTCTGCTTCTGTGTCCAGCTGCATCACCCCATCATTACTAGGGCCGTTTTGGAGTTGGGTTCATCTGTTCAGTGTTTTAATAGACCCAGAACCAGACATTGGAGTGTTGGATCAAAATGTTGTTAACACACCTGGCTCAAGGAAGGATCAGGTCAGGTATGGTTCGAGCCTTCCAGGTAATAAAACATCATAAGATCCATGAAGTCTTCATGTCAGGTTCCAGTGTATTAAGAATCGAACCCTACCCAATGTGCATAGGATTCATTGTGGATTGAATCTGAGTTCCCATCATCATGTAGAGTTTAAGCCACTCACAAGTACCTTCTAGGATTTTTAAACACCAACATTGCACACCACCAAAAAAACTGACAGACCAGAAAAAACTCTGAACAAAATCTCCAAATGTTATTTCCCAAGGACAACTGGAAAAAGCTAGGACTGACTTGTGGATTAAACCCTCATGCAAATAAAAAGCCAAGCTACCGAGTTGGATTGGATACAAAATCATAGATAATGTACCTGATCCAAACAACCATTACCTATCAGAGCAGGCCCAGACTTTTTATGAAGAATCATGTCTGCCGAGATAGCCAGCTTGTACTTACCAACCTCTACCCATTTGCATAAACAAAAGTGCCACAAGTATAAACTTTGCATGCATCTCAAATTTTATGAAGGTAGTTTAATAACACCAGAGATATGGAATGGGGTAAGGCCATTCATGCGAAAAACCATCCCAGTCTTTTATGCATGTGCAACCGTCCAATCATTCCTTGGAACTGCTTTGAGATGTGTGATCACACCTGTTCGTGGCTGATTGCATATGATCACACATCTCAAAGCATGATCGGTGATTGTACAAGCAAGAAAGACCATGATGGTCTTTCGCAACCCAGTCCCAAAAGATACTAAATATATACGCACTATAGATATCAGTAAGCCAATAATAGATACATGTTATACTCTGAAGGCAAATCCAGAAGTGAGTTTTTTGGGAATTAATAAGTTCATGATATCCCGTACTACAATAACATTCTCTTCCCCTCTCCACTGTATGGGTAGTAGATTGCTCATCCATCACTTATGCTTCCACACTAACCAAAGAAATATAACATTCATGAACAGGGTGAATCATGAAGAGATTGGGACGTGATTCTGAGAACATAACCCATGCTTGAAGAGCAGAAAAAATTGATTCGCCAACGAACCAAAGCACTATGATCAAATTATTTAAATTCTTCTTGACACATCCAACTAACATTGGGAAAATAAAAAAAATACACCTGCATCATAATTATATCATAACATCATCCATTAATAGGCATCTTCTTTGGCCAGAACTGCACAAAATGAAATTTTAACCTATAGATAAATTATTTTATAGCAAGCTAACATAACCACGAGGTTGCAGATGATCATGTAACTAGCTAACATATAGGATCAACCTATCTGCAACATAATAAGTCAGAAAAAATAATGAAGTTGCCAGTTGCCAAGGTGTGAATCAACTGTACAACCTCAAAAGATAAAAGCAGCAAACAACAGTGAACAAAAAGAGGAGGTTTAAGAACAAAACTGCAGACAACAAACATTCTTATTATCTTGAAGGCTACAGCATGTCAATAACCAATGAGAAAAATGTGTGCCCGATGTAACAAGTGATTTGCCAGATGAATCTAAAAAAATTATTATTTATCGTAAAAAATGTTAACATATTATTCTGCAGAGTATACATACATCATTCATTCCCCAGCACCACTAAAGAATCTTCAAATGGATTGCCGAATCCAGAACCTCCAAATGGTCCATCAGGTCCACCTCCTGAAGCAGCTTGTTCGAATGCATCAGGGCCAACCTGTTGGGATGCTCATAAACACATACAGTATGTGACACTTGCTCAATACAGTGAATTTTAAACAGGGATTCATACAGGATAGACATATGCATAAGCTGGCATCACTGGTAAAGATTGGTTGACATAGCCAACTGCATACCTTTGATATTTAATTACATACATAAGAAGAGAAAGACACTAACCAAAATGTTTCTCAAACCAAGCACTAATATGAACATGACTACTTATTGTACTGAGAAAAATTACTAGGGAGTATACAAATAAGCTTAGAAGCCATAAATAAGAGACTATTAAGTGCTTGTATTGGTGGTTAACTACGCTCTCAAAAGGCCTTAATGATAGACCATCCAAAAAGAGAATAAGAACATGGACAACTAAGTATGGCACCGTATTATGAAACACAAAATAAAATAATTACTTTCTCTGTCAAAAAAAGCAAGTTCAAGAAATCAAAAGGAGCATATAAAGGCAAGGTAAAGGCCACACTCTTGAAGTGAAGGGCATTTGCAGGGATAGATTTCTTGTACCATTTTAAGCAGCTTCATAGGTCATGCTGCTAGAAGCATAGATAGAACCAACATAAAAACACATGCACGCATGCATGCATATATGCACAAATGTTTCAAGAGTAAGATGATTTTGAAAAAGATATTTCTTATTGAACTGTCAAAGAACTCTAAAAGAAAGAAGGTTTGAGAAAGAAGCTATTGTAACAAGTATGTAGTTTGTTTGTGTAAAGAGAAGTTCTGAAAATCATCCCCGATATATCTCACACAGTATCACTAACCCATATCCATAAAATATTACTGATCACTCTATTGCTGTTATTCACAGAGGAATATCTGCTAGATGGTTTATTGCAAACAGCCCCTTGATTGCCTAAGTCTTGCTCCGTGTCATCAAGTAAGTCTTGATTTATCCCTACTCTTCCTATCAAGATCCACATTAGATTCAATTTGCTGCACCAAGTTTACTAACAAAGGGCTTTGTGATTAGCATCCATCATAAAGCCAAACCTGCATTGTCTTGTTATTATACTAACCAAGCATGTGCACATAGTACACTGTAATCATGTTTAACCTAACAAATAATCTAAAGGAAAATGTTCAGCAACATTATACCTCTTATATCTACATCATATGTTTCTACATCATATGTTTGTTGACACTATGAACCTCATCTGTCTAGACTACTTTCCGTCTTAACTCCTCAGGGTTTTGGTTATCTTTGAACCAAGCAAAATCACCCAATGATACATAACTCTTTTTACAATATCAGAATTTCATGCAACAAGTATTAAGGCAAACTAAAATAAGTTTACCAAATCATTAATGGAAACAAAACAATACAACTACAGCACCTGGTCATAAAGCGAGCGCTTTTCCTCATCCTTTAAGACCTACAAAGCATAATAAAGTCAAATCCCTTTTAGTCTTACTCCTAGGAAACCAAGACCTCATTCTAAATCAAATTACCTCATAAGCACGCTGAACTTCTTGGAACTTTCTCTCAGCATCAGCATCATCTTTGTTTGTATCAGGGTGTAGCTTCTTTGCAAGCTATAGAAACAAGCAAAATTGAAGATAAGCAGGATGTAAAGGGAAAAAATCCACAATTTGAGCAAAAAAAAAAGGAAAGAAACCCCCCCCCCAAAAAAAGTTGTCCTCATTTCTCTAATTATATTATAAAACAAAAAATAGAAAAGAAAGTGCCATCCATCAGCAACCAAAGAGACTAATAAAATAGATCAAAACAATCACTAAAATCATTTTTAACAGGAACCTTATCAAATCTATAACTACGAGAAAACCTTACTGTCATGAGAATAACACTATTTGTAAATGTAGATTCTTGCAAAGCAGCAAATCCACAATGCCATCAATTTAACCAAATGATATATGGCAAAACATTTTAGCTTTCCCTTGACCACATTGAGACATCTTAGGCAAATCAGTATTTAAAGATTTGTTCGAATGACCCAGACATTGACTAATGAAATAGCAGCACGAAGAGAAAATATTTAATATTAACCTGTAAATTAACAATAAGAAAAGCTCTAACAATTGATCAGCACAAATAATTAAGCTTTTTGGCTCAAGCAAGATGCAAGAATGACTGTCAGCCTGACTCATCAATTACCCAGAAAGGGTTATATTACAAGCCTGGCAGATAGTTGGTACATGTTGGATTTCAAAATTTTAGCTGGAAGGAATAGCTACCAAAGCAATCATATCTTATCGTGCAGTTTGATCATAACAGAATCAATCCTTGTCTTGTTGGTCATAAACATTATTATATAATTTAGGTCCTCCTTCACTAAATAACTCTTTGTGAAAGAGGATAGTTCCCATTAGCAGCAATGAAGGCGAGCAGCCATAGATAGTAGTTAGAATTCAAAACCTACCGCATAATATGCTTTCTTGATCTCCGAAGCAGTTGCATTCTTGCTCACTCCTAGTACCTCATAGTAGTCTCTTGCATACATCGATCTTGTTCCTAGAAGCCACAACACAAAATATACATAGAAGTAAGAATAGAATAAGAACAATATATCCACCTATTACCTCCATGGAAGAAAGGTTATTCCTTTTGGTATTATCCTTTACTTCTAAACAGTTAAAGCAAACACCAGAGGTTACCATGAAATAATCTGATTGGAATATAGTGCCCCTGAAACGTTCCATTCGAAATCTCAAACCTCCAATTCGCTGCAGATTCATAAATATCCGCTTTCAATCGAAGCATCCAGATCACCAATTTATAATGATGGATGAACAAAGGAAGGAAGCTATAAATAAAAAAAAATACCAGCTTTTTCGCAATTTACTATAATAGATGAATCTTGCCTGTTTTTTGGAAGAAATCCCGCTGCAAGCCGGCGAGAAGAACCCTCCAACTACAAGGGAACAGAAAACACCGGTAAGAAGCTCTCGAGTCAGAGAGAAACGATACAAGGAAATGGGAGAGAGGCGAGAGCTCTCACGGGAGGGACTGACGACTCGTCAAGGAGGGGGAGACGGGATCTCAGAGACCTCCGGGCGCACCAGAAGGCGAGCCTAGCGGCAGCGGGCCGCATCGTCGAAGCAGAGCAACTCTTGATCACAGGTCGATTTCAAGGACTTCTCCCGCCATTATCAGAGTTCAAGAAGAAAGCGGCCCGGTTCTTTGGAGGAGAAAACCCTTCTACCTCGTGGGACGAGTGAGGAAGAAAGGGCAACTGAAGAAGGGAAGACGTTTTCGAGAAAAGAGAGGCAAATGGACGGCAGGCAGCCGAACTTTTTCGGGTTCTCCCCCGCTTGTTGGGTTAATTTGGGAGCACGAAAAGTTCTCGAGATTTCTTTGCGGACCATGGGCCGGGCCGGGCCGGCCCAAACGTTGAACACGTTCGAGGGAACACCCGAGTCGGGAAAATTTTGGTTTAATTACTAAATTCGCCCATAAAATTTGGATGTAGAATTATTTCAGTTCTCAACTTTTAAAAAAATTACAATTGAATCCGTAATATTCAAAACCGAATCCATTTCAGCCATTACCATCCCTATTCCTGTGATAATCAAACGAAACTGCATGAATGGTATTTTTTGTGACATGTTGTATTGTGCAAGTGAAGTAAACAAAGGAATGGATGAAGAAAAGCAAGTTGTATTGTGCAATTCCACATCCATGTTGTCGACTCATAGATATGGTAAGATTGATACCAATATTTTTTTATTGTGAATATATTTGTGTGTGGGTGTGATGACCCAAATCAGGGCCCAAGCCCGAGTTAAGAAACCCAAGCCCAAGCCCAAAACAAAAAAAAAAAACAAGAGAAAAAATACGGGAAGAAGACTCCCGATAGGAGTCTTCTTCTCCGATGATATCATCGCGATCGGGAGG
>KE506238.1:75012-91110 GCA_000441515.1 Elaeis oleifera
TCAAAATATTTATTCAAAAATAAACTCAGCAAAAAATTTTTAAGATCCTATCCTCCTCACTACTCGATCTGAGCCTAATAGAATCTTCTGAATCTAAAAAAATAAAAGAAGAAGTGGCTTTACAGACTCAGTAAGTTACCAATATCTCTGAAGGATCAAACATAATTATTTTTTAAATATAATAATTTAACAGTAATATATAACAACATAATTTTTTTTAAAATATGCCATGCACATCAGTAAATGCCAAAAATTCTCTCTCAATTCTTTTGGTGACTATGGCCATGATCAGTCCCATGACAAGATTCGAAAGGGACTAGCCTCAGAATAACAAACACATGACGCATCAACATGTGCCAGTGATCAGTCCCGACTGGTTAGGCCCAAAAAAAACTAGCTCTGATTCATACGGTCACGATTAGCCCTATGATAAGGCAAAGAGACTAATTCTGAAACACATGCACGCGACTCATTAGCATATGTCGGTGATCAGTCTTGACTAACTAGATCTAAAAGAACTAGCTCTGTCAGTAATCAGTCCTAATTGACTAGACCCAAAAGAAATACGTTCTTGATGTATGGCCAGCAATCAAGCCCGTTGGCTAGATCCGAATCATAATCTAACTAGAGAGTTTTTTTTATTATTTCACCATAACCAAATAATCACACTTCTTCACCACAATATCGAATCAAGTATTTCACATCTCATTTTTAGAAATAAGAGAATAATTTTTATTCAAAATTTCTATAAATATAAACATGAATAATTTTGTTTCTAGAAGTCATGCAACATTAATTAAAATAAGAAATCATCTCATTCTAAATTTGTATCATGCTGAGGTGACACCATGCTTAATCTAATATATTAAATTATTTTCATGCATAAATATATAATTTTAAATCTTTATAATTTTAAATATTAAAAATTTTATTTATAAAATCTAATTTTAAACACATCAATATGCACAAAAAAAATTAGAGATAAAAGGGAACCTACCTTCAGTTGAATCCAAAAATTAAGATTTTCGATAGCTTGATCTTCAGATCTGTGCTTCTTCAGATCAAGATCAAAGCTCTCGATCAAATCTATTTATTAATCAAAAAAATTAGACTAATTAGATTCGAGTAGTAGATGTACAAAGAAAGAATGATCAAAATTTGATCTATTTGATCTAACTCAACTAATCTGAAAAAAGAGAATGCTCAGTCTAGATCGTAATTTGGATCGAATCAGGAGATGAATCTAACCATCTCGGATTGATCTAGATCTAGTCAGATTGGGTTCAATCAATAGGGTGATTTCAAAAAGATAGACTTTTCCTTTGATCTCTCTCTCTTTTATTTTGTTTCTTCATTTCTTTTCTTCATTTTTTTCCTTCTTTTTTTCCTTTCCTCTCTTTTTTTTCCTTCTCTCTCTCTCTCTTTCTCTCACTCTGTCTCATTCTCTCTCTTTCTTTCTTTCATTCTTCTTCCCAAACCAAATGGGGGTTTCACTAGGAGAAGGGTAAAGGGGAGGAGGAGATGGGGTTGATGGTTCTAGTGGCACAACGATGATTAGAGGTGGCAGTCCGGCAGACGGTAATAGAGGAGTCGAGAAAGAAGAAAAGAAAGAAGGGTTTTTGGGGCAACAGTGGCTTGATTGTGGCACTTCAGTGACTATCGAAGGTGAGGAAAAAGAAGAGGGAGGCGGAGAAGCTTCAGTAGTGCTAATTAATCGAGAGAGGAGGGTTTTAAAGGGAGAGATGGAGAAGGGATAGGTTCGATTATCTTCAGATAAAGTTGGGTCTCACCAGTATCCCATCCAAACATCCTTCGACCACTTCCCCATCGATGTATGGCACCCATCTGGCTGCTCTCACGACCTTATCCTCATCCGCAGCATGAGATCGGGCAAGAATTAACTTCCTCTATTTCGATCTCTTCTCCCCTTCATTTTTTTTTGAAAATTTATGGTGAAGTTGGCATGCCTTGCCGACTTCACTCGAACCAAGTCCAATTGGATCGATCCTCATATTCTTCCTCACGAAAATTTCATCCTCAAATTTTGAGAAATCTAGATCTTCGAAAGTTAAAGATGTTCAACCCAAAACTTATATGTACTAATTTGTTCCAGCCTAGTATTTCTATCAAATTGAACATATGATCACATTACTAAAATGCTTACAGGCAAAACCGACCCCTCGGGTCAACCATCAAGCTCAAGCCCATATCTACACCAAAGCATAGACTCTTCCCAAGAATACTTCACAATTTGACATCTCTACGTCAATTCTGAAATTTTGCCCCTTTGATATACAATTAAAGATCTCATCTCTTGATCAGTGTGATCAAAAACTTTCTATTGTATTTAAGATTAAGATATAGACTAATAAAATCAGCATTAATTGAGTGACCAAGACTCTGAGATTGAAATAAATACATTTTCATTTAAGATTAAGTTTGGATCAATTAGATGCAAAAATCCTTCAGCAAGATTGATTACTTTGGAATAGAGCTTGAAATGAATTTGGTATAAATACTATGATAAAGTTTTGATTCCATAAAAGATAATGGCCTACCTTGACCAAATCATCAGATGATTGTGAAAGAGATCATGATTATATAGGAATGGCTTTAGGCAACAAAGATCTATCATAATTATAGAAATAATCTTAGAAATAAATCATAAAAATTAAATGATAAAATATCGATATCATAATTTCTATTTTGAGTTGAGATCATGAATCACACTGGGTTTATTCAGATCTTGATAAACAGACCAAATTTAATTAACAATCACTAATCTTAGATATTAGATGGTCAAAACTTTTCTTAGTATGATTAATATAGTCACATCATGACTAGCCTAGGAATCCATAACACCCATATTCTCTTTATAATTAGAAGTCATTTTTATTGGAGAATCATATCTTCCATCATAATATATTTCAAACCATAACCAATATTTTCGATCAATTTTAAATGACTCAACCACCACACTTCCACTATACAACTCTGATCAACCTTTTCCAAAGAGCTTAATGATTCAGATTATAATTTTGTAGAATCTAACCGAAGATTTATTTTATAAGTTTATTGGATCATAATTTCCTTTAAGATAATTGCCATATTTGCACCATTGAATGATCAAGATATTAACCTCTAAATTTGATTCGCATCAAATCATCTCTAGATTACCTTAAGAATTCAATTAGACAATTTAAAATCAATCTCTTTCTTTTGAAAAAATTAACTTCTGACTTATTCATCATGATTCTGTAAGTTGCTAGAGCATTATAATTAGATAGACGAATCAACTTTTGAAGATCCACTCAAAACATTAGGTAAAAAATTATTTATGATAGTTATTCATCCTTTTATTTATCTACATTCCATTTTATCTTTTTCCACAAGAAACTAATTTTCTTCTAATTTCCCACTGATTCCAAATTGCATCCATAAAATCAAAATTGCGATCATATTCTATAATCATATCAAGATAAAATTCTTAAAGTACATCCAATGCAAACACAATGTAATACAACCCATTAATTACTTAAAATATATATCATCCTATATCAGTTATTTAATCTCGATGACTTCCTCAAAATTTTAGTTATATCAATCTTCTATGCTTCAGTCCTAAGGATCATAATTTATATCTATAAGAAAACTTAGATATTGCATAACAATTCAATCAAATTTAAGCATCCGTATTTATTTTGACATAATTAATCAAGATCCTAATTCTACCCCATTCTCACTAATCTAAGCTTTTATAATCTTTAACATGGCTTTGATACCACTCTATCACGCCTCGAATCTAGCACTTGGATCAAATACATGATGACCGCATACTCCTTAGAACAAGGCCTTAAAGAATATGCCAGGCCAGCCTTTTTATCAATTCCTCAATCCAACTCAAGCAGTAGAGAAAGCAAATCTAATAATTTTTACTCAAATAAATATAGTTCATTAATATCTCATCGTAATCAGGATCAGAATATTTATTCAAAATAACTCAGTGAAAAATCTTCTAAGATCCTATACTCACTGCTCGGACCCAAGCTCAATAGAATCTTCTGAATCTAAAAAAAATAGAAAAGGAGTGAGCTTTACGAGCTTAGTAAGTTATCAATATCTCTAAGAGATCAAGCATAATTATTTTTAAAATATAATAATTTAACAGTAATATGTAACAATATAATTTTCTTTCAAAATATGCCATGCACATCAATAAAATAAAAATCCTCTCTCAATTTTTTTGATGACTATGGCCATGATTAACCTCATGACAAAGCCGAAAAAGACTAACTCCTGAATAACAAACACATGACATATCAACATATGTCAGTGATCAGCCTTGACTGGCTAGACCCGAAAGAACTAGCTCTGATTCATATGATCATAATTAGCCCATGACAAGGCAAAGTGACTAGTTCTAAAATACATACATATGCTTATCAGCATGTGCCAGTGATCAGTCCTGACTGGCTAGACCTGAAAGAACTAGTTCTGCCAACAATCAGCCTCAATTGACTAGATTTTGAAAAATATATTTATGATGTGTGGCCAATGATCAGTCCAGTTGACTAAATCCGAATCATAGTCTAACTAGAGAGTTTTTTTCATTATTTCATCATAACTAATAATCACATTTCTTTCACAATAATATCAGATCAAGTATTTCACATCTCATTTTCAAAAACAAGAGAACAATTTTTATTCAAAATTCATGCTAAGATAAACATGAATAATTTTATTCTAGAAATCATGCAACATTAATTAAAACAAGAAATCATCTGATTCTAAATTTTGTATCATGCTGAAGTGACACCATACTTGATCTAACATTTTAAATTATTTTTCATACATACATACATAATTTCAAATCTTATAATTTCTAAATATTTAAATAATTTTATTTATAAAATCTAATTTTAAACACATCAATATGCACAAAAAAACTTCAAGATAAAAGGGAACTTACCATTAGTTGAATCCAAAATTATGATTTTCAGTACGTGACCTGATCCTCAGATCTGTGCTTCTTCTGATCAAGATCAAAGCTCTCGATCAGATCTATTTCATTAATAAAAAAATTAGACTAATTAGACTCAATCAGTAGAGGTACAAAAAAATGAACAATCAAGATCCAATCTATTTGATCTGACTCAACTAACTTGAAAAAGAGAGAGATGTTTGGTTTAGATCATGATTTGGATCGAATCATAAGATGAATCTAACCATCTCGGATCGATCTACATCCAATCAGATTGGATCCAATCAACAGGATGATTTCAAAAAGGTAGACTTTTCCTTTGATCTCTCTTCTTTTTTTTTTGTTTCTTCATTTTTTTCTTCTTCATTTTTTTCTTCTCATTCTCTCTCTCATTCTCTCTCTCTCCCCCTATCTCTCTTTCTCTTTCTCTCCTTTTCTTCCTTTATTTCTTTCATTCTTTCATTCTTTCTTCCCAAACCAAATAGGGGTTTCACCAAGGGAAGGGTAGAGAGGAGGAGGAGATGGGGTTGATGGTACTGGTGGTGCGGTGGTGGTTAAAGGTGGCAGTCTGGCAGATGATAATAGGAGAGCTGAGAAAGAAGAAAAGGTAGAAGGATTTTTTGGGCAATGGTGGCTCGATTGTGGCACTTTAGCGATACCAGAGGTGAGGAAGAAGGAAGAGGGAGGTGGGAAAGCTTCGATGGTGGTAATCAATCGAGAGAGGAGGGGTTTTAGAGGGAGAGATAGGGAAGAGATAGGTTCGATTATCTTCGGATAAAGTTGGGTCTTACTAGCATATCCCATTCAAACACCCTTCAGTCACTTCCCACTAATGTACGGCACCCATCTGACCACGAGCCACTAATATACGGCACCACTTTCGTGGCCTTATTCTCATCTGCAGTATGAGATCAAGCAGGGGATTAAGTTTTCCTATTCCGATCTCTTCTCTCCTTCATTTTTTTTTGAAAATTTATGGTGAAGTTGGCATGCCTTGCCGACTTCGAACCAGGTCCAATTGGATAGGTTCTCACACCATGAGATAGTGCCATTATTTAGTAAGAATGTATACCTAGAGGTAGATTTATGTTCATCTAAATCACTACCAAATATGCCGACTTCACTCAAATTAGATCCAATTGGACCAATTCTCACACTATGAGATAGTGCCATTATTTAGTAAGAATGTATGCCTGGAGGTAGATTTATGTTCATCTAAATCACTGCCAAATCCGCATTAGAGTATTCACTCAAACTAAATCTTTTCCTTGATAGCACAAGCAGTAATCTATTGTACCCTTTAGGTGCCTCAAGATCCTCTTAACTACTTTCTAGTGTAACTTTTAGGGATTCAATTGATAACGGCTCTTAATTCCAACAACATAGTACATGTCTGGATATGTACACATTATAGTGTACATTAGACTTCCTATGACACTAGTGTATGGAATATTAGATATTTCCCTTTTTTCTTCCAGAGTCTTCGAACACATAATAAGGCTAAGGTTATCATTCTTAGCAATACAAATATCTATGGGATTACAATCTTCATATTGAATTGTTCAAGTAATTTTCTTATATAATGCTCTTATAATAATCCAAGAGGCTTTCTTGAGCAATCTCTATAAATTTTAACTCCAAGTATGCAAGCTACTACTCCCATGTACATTTCAAAATTTGAGGACAACTATTCTTTTATGGTTTAATATATTCTTATCATTCTTACTAGCAAAATATCATCTACATGCAATGACAATATCACAAATTTCTCTTCTGAACATTTCACATATACATAATGATCTTCATCAATCATCATGAATTTAAAAGATGTAACAGTATGATAAAATCTTAGATACCATTGTCTTGATAATTGTTTAAGACCATAAATTGAATATTTCAATTTACAAACTTTATTCTCTTAGCCTTTAACCACATAACCTACAAGTTGTTCTGAATGATTTTCTTATTACTTTCCTACTAGATTATGTTCACATTTAGGCAATTTTATTTTGTGAGTGGACCTCATAGGCTCTTTCTTGCCAGCCTATTCATTCTATCTTGTCTAATGTGATCTAGCCTAGCATACTATACATTTATATTCTCATTGACTTTACTTGGAAAGGCAATTAGAGAAAACAAACATTACTATAATTAAAAAATATTATAATCCAAATCCAAAACAACAATCCATTTATGAAATAGTCAGAACCATAATTAACACAACCATAATTCACATCTACATAACTACCATGAAAATTCAAAGCATGACCTAGACCTAAAGAATAGTATAGAACTAAGTTCTATAGAATCTCTGGTGCATAGAGAACATCATGTAGGAATAGGATTCGGCCACCACTTAATATTAATTTTTATGTGTCAATTCCTTTCACTTAGCTCTAGAATTGTTCCTTATATATATCCATTTGGTCTCAGCCTAGACTTAGCAGTGCTCCATGAATGCTTCTCGATTTCTGGCTACAATGGTCTATGGTTATTGAATCTATAATCCATGAATGATAAGATTTAATAAGTAATGCAGTACTAGAAACACAAATAGTACTAAAGAAAATAGAATGAGGTGTTATCTTCTTTGGCTTGGTACATTCACGAGTGACCTAGTTGGCCATAATTATGGTACATCATCTTGCTCTTATCCTTTTCTTCCAAAATCGTTTGCCCTTCTTGAGGTGCTTGAAATTGTTCCTTTTAGGTCCCTTTCTGATCTCTTTCCCTTTCTTATACTTAAATTTATTCTTGTTACACTCAAAGCCCCAAGCTCTCTATGAACTAGATTCAACAACATAAGCTTTTCCTTGAGGTGTTATAGCCCCAAGATGCTCATCTTCAAGTTCAATAGGCATGCAGCATAAATGAAGATATTAATTCTTTTATTGTGAGTTAAGTTAACCCTTATATGCTCCCAGCCATAAGGAAGAGACCGGATCAATGTTTGAACTAGCTTCTTATCTATGAGGACATAGCCAGCTTGTTAGATGTATGTTCTAGAAGTTAATTATTGGCTGACATACTTTTATTCTATGACATAAATTTATACTTAAATTATTGATTTAATCAATAAAAGTAATTTTTTTTTCTATTCAAGTGTTATGTGTCCTTGAATCGTCCTTAGAATTGATGTTACGATACATATTCTCAACTATTGAAAATTAGAGGCATGTATGATCGATTCTTAAATTGCTCTCGATCATAGGATAGTTATGAAAATGATGATCGATCTAGATAGACTAGTGCACGATTCACTTTGGGGTAGATGAGTCTCTAATTTATGGTGTAAAGACACTGAACGGTGAGTGCTGGTAGTTGTTAGAGAACAGCTAGTATGGAGTATGACCATATGAGAGATCACATGAATTTTATTTAATTATCAGTGATCATCTCGATGCTATAGTTGTGTGACTGGTTCTTTGACCTGTGGTGTCACAATTGCTCGCAATAAGGCTATTGTAGTTTGACTATACATAAGCATTGATTCGATTATGAGTCTTTACAATGGATGTTGATTGTAGTTGGTTAAGCTATAGGAGTAAGGTGTGCATCTAGATGGGATTTATCGATCTTAATAGAGAGAAGTAGTCCTATGAGATTTGAGAAGCTGAGTTCATAAGTTTATGACCATAGTAGTGTGATTGATGAAAAAAAATTATTTGAAATCACTATTAAACTTGAGCTGATCGGATCTATCATATGACCGATGATGAGGTTTGACAATTTATCTATAACCTATCATCTAGTCGGAACTCACGATAGAGGGACTGTATCACACATTAACTATACCTAGAAGTTCTATTTGGATTCTGCTGGATTGTCACTACATATTGTTAGATGTCACTGATGGATTATGAGAGCTCAATAAGATCATTTTGGATCAATGATCCTTATCGAGTTAGAGTGAAACTATTCTGACCCACTGAAAGAATTTTAGTGATACTTATAATAGAGATCATAGTATGTTTCACTATCAGTCAGAATTGAACCTATGGGGTCACACATCAAAAGGAGAAGATCTGAATTGGTTAAAATTAAGCTAATGAAGCATCAATTTGTATAGATTTAGAAAATCCTATTAGATTCATGTTAACCTTACTAGCACTTGGATGAACCTAATTCTTCTTGTGGTTAGTTTGTTTATATGATAAGCATTAGCCAATTCTTATACTTGATTTAAACTTAATTGAATTTAATTCAATGGGCTCCAATGGTTGGATACTCAATTTATGGTTTGAACTAAATTAAGAAAGAATTTCTTAATTTTTTTGATTTTCTTGATTAAAAATTTATCTTGATTTGATTAAAAAATCTTGAATTGAATTCATGGAACCATGTGGGCTGATTAGAGCATGTTTAATTAGATCCCATATGATGGGATGCCTAGCATTGGGTTGGGCATGGGTCTGTGCTGGTTGGTGCCCCATTGATTTGGTCCAAAGGATTTTAGGCTAGGACTTCTAAAAAGATTAAAAAGAGGGATCCTAATTTGATTAAGACCCTTTATGTTGTCTATTTAAAGGACCCTAACCCTATCTCTCAAATATATCTCATAATCTCCTTCCTTGCCGCCATCCTTACTGTGCCCAATGCCCCTTCTCCTCTCTTTCTCTCTAGCCCATGCCCTCTCTTTTGGATCTTGGAGAGAGGTGGGAGGCAACATCATGTTGGTGTCAAGGGTTGGCGCCATAAAGTTGTTGGAGTTCTTCTTCTTCCTCTTAAGTTTGTTGGGAGGTTATTATAATTACTTCTTGATTAGTTCTTGGTTGGTTGAGGGATCAAGAAGGATTTTTGGTTTCTTCAAGAATCAAGAAAGAAAGATCAAATAAGAGTTGGTTCATTCAAGAATTAAGAAAAAAGATCAAGGGTTGATCATTATCCAGGCTTGATTCAAGCCTATTCAGGCTTTGAATTCAAGTAAGTTATTTCAAGAGGAGCCAATCCAGCTCGGTCTTATGGATATTCGTAGAAGCAGGATACTTGTGCTGCAGATTCAAAATCTGCTCAACTCCAGATCCAAGGATTGAATTGGATTCAAATCCAGTTGCAGGTTTGAGGCAAAAGAAAGTGATTCAGGTATGCAACTTGATCATAGGCTTTTATTCTTTCTACTAAAATTAGTTTATATTAATTTCAGCATATGAACTACATCCATAAGTGCTTTCATATGATGAATGTATGCTTAGATTAAAATTATTTTAATCTAATTTTTACTGTATTTTGAATTTAAAAATTATTTTTGAAATTCACATGTACTAGCATCTGCAGAAATCCAACACAGCTTGCTTTAATTCTCTTATCATATTTGATATCTCTCTTAGATATTATTTGATAGTATGATTAAAATATTTCTTATAGGTATCGAATTTGATTGTCAACTATCTTAGCTTCATTACGGTGGTTCCTTCAAACTTGTGTTGCCCAGCTAGATAACCCAAGAGGGGGTAGGGATGAATTGGGTTTCAAAAAATTAAACAACTATGTGCTATTTTGAAAAGTAGTAAAGTGAGTAAGTAGAAATAATATAACAAAATGAGATAAAATAAGATATAAATGGAAAGCAATCAAAGAAGTAAGTAAACCATAAATACAACTAAATTTTATAGTGGTTCGGTGTACCCCAGTACCTACGTCTACTCTCTAAGCTCTTCTTGAGAATTTACCACTATAATTTCTTCAAGATTACAGCTAGATAGTTTTTTGAGCTCACTATCCAAAATCTAGTTGGTTTATATAGGATTACCAACCAAAATCTAATCCAAAGCTAATCCCTAACTGATAATCCAATTTTAAGACTTGGATAAGCTTTTTCCCTAGCTTCAATCTCCAATTGAAGCTAGTTACAATAGAAAGATTTAAAAAAAAAATAAACAATAAAAAGCTCATTTAATGAGCTAATAAAAGACTATGAAGCTTGAGGAATCTTTTTTGAGGAAGCTTTTTTAGATGTAGAGCTTGTCTTGTTGCTGGAAAGGCACTGATGATTTGATAGTTCAAATGGTTGAGGAATAATTGCACACAAGTCAATGCTTTTTGGCCTTTTCTCTTGCTTTCTTGCTTGCTCTTTGGTTCTCTTGAGTTCTTTTTCTTCTTCATTGAGTTTGGTGAGAGTTTAGCACCTTTTAGAAGGCTAAAAAATCATTTATGATCATTAGAATCTGAGAAATAGCTGTTAGAGTCAAAATTGAATAATTTTGAAAAGTCTACAGAACTAGCTATTGGACTTTGAGTCAACTCAGATAGGATTCAAGTTGACTTGAATACCATTTAAGTTTGCTCGACCAATTGAGTCCACTCGAGCCTTTTTTTCAAAATCATGATTTTCTATCTTTCTTTGAGAACTTAGACTCAAATGATTTGAGTCGATTCGAGCCATCTGTGAGTTTGCTCTAATTTTTGGTACTGAAAAATACTTTCTGCCTTTTCATGTGGGGTTGACTCGGATAGGATTCGAGTTGACTTAAGTGCGTGCTGGCTAAAACTTTAGCATACAAAAATTTTCTACTTTATTCTGTTCTCCCAATTGAGTCCACTCAAATAGGATTCGAGTCAACTCACATACCTACCACCTGAAATTTTTTAATTATTTTTTGACATGAGTGACTTTTTGATTTCAATTTTTGAGTGCCTTTTTCATCTTAATTTCTATGGGCTTTCACAACATGTGGGCTCCTAAAACCTTCTTGTTGGAGTTTTATTTGGACATTTTTAGATCCATTCTTTTGATACTTTAGAATTTTTTGAAATATTAACTTTATCAGACCATTAGTTCTATTATATATTCAAATATTTTGTTATCCATCAAAATCAATCTCTAGATCAACAATCTTTCCTTTCTGATGATGATAAAACTTTGAGTATTTGAGCAAATAATATAAAACATGATATATATGTTAACTTGAATTTTGAAAATTTTAGATTAGGGCAAAAATTTTGAAGGATTAATTAAAATATATTAATGCAAACATATTTTAATGACTATGTATCAGACTTAAAATGATATAAAGATTTAATATCAGAGCAAAAATTTAACATCTTTGAGATGTTATCAGAATAAAACCAATATTGAATTAAATCAAAATTGAGCCAAAAATCAAATCAAAATCAATAACCAAAAATTATCATCAATATGAATTAATTTTTGATAATAGAACATTGTTGATCCTATGATTGATTTTGATGATTATCAAATTTTGAGTAATTATGATTCTAATCATATGTTTCAAGGTTGGACGTAGAATTTTTTAAATATTCAAATAAAAATTTATTTTAAGGATAAATCCTATCTAGATGTCAAGCTAAAATGCTTAAAAAAATAAGTTCTCATAAGTTTGGATGGCTCATTATGAAGATAAATGAAATTAGAAGAAGCAAATATTATTTAAAAGTATTGAGGCTAAGAAATTTAAGTTTAGGAGGCTAAATTATGAAGAAAAATGATGTTGAAAGGTTTGGAGCTGACTTCGAAGATTTTGAGTCGACTTTGGTATGTTGGAAGAAGACTGGCATAAGTCCGAGTCGATTCAAAGTCAATCCGAGCCGACTCTCTTAAAGAAGACAGAAATTATATTTTCAGGATCCCTGCTTAAGCCAGCTCGCTTTTAATTCGAGTCGACTCACCTGCAAATTGAGCCAGCTCGCTTTTCAATTCGAGCCAACTCATCCGTCGAGCCGACTCATCTGTAGAATCGAGTCGACTCCATTCATGGGACTGTATTAATGGTTAGTTTTCTGTACTTTTTAATAGCTAGTTTTTGCTTCTAACGGCTATTTCAGCCTTTTCAATAGTCAAAACTTACTCTCAAGCTTTTTTCAAGCTTACAAAAGGCTAGAGAATCAATTGAGAATATAGTGAAGAGGATTAAATAGAGAAAATCATCAGTTTGAGTGAAGAACATTGAATACTATTGAAAAGAGAAGAAAAGAGAGGAATTAGTGTACAGATTTAAGAGCTTTCAAAGAGTGATCTTCTCCAACATTATTTATATTCTCTCTAATATTAATTGAAGAGAAGTGAAACTTCAAAAGAGCCATTCCATAACCACTTTCTCGAGCTTTAAAGAGATCATTTCTATTTTTATTGTTGTACTGAAAATTCTTATCTTGTATTTTATTTCTTTATAAGTTTCTTTAAAAAAAAATTTGGAGATTAGGCCCATCCAAATCTAGAATTGGACTTGTTAGATTTTGATTGGTGAGCCCATAAAATCAACTGGATTGATTATGAGTTTAAAAAATAATCGACGTATAGGTTGTGGTTGGTGATCCCAAAAAATCAATTAGATTTGTTTGTGATCTTGAATAAAATAAACATGCTGTAATCAAGAGGATTATAATAAAATTTCTAAGGGACTCTTGGAGAGTGGATGTAGGTCCAGGATTGCACCAAATTACTATAAATTATTTTATATTTGTATCATACTTTATCTTATTTACTTTCTTGTGCTTTGCATTCTTGCTTTTTTACTTGCTTTATATTCTTACTTTGCCTTCATTATTTTAATTCCACTGTAACACAATTGCATACATCCCACAATCACTTAAGTTAGTTCAATTTGAAGCACACCATTATTTAGATTGTAGATTTGCTTAAATTTTTTAAAAAATCCAATTCATCTCCTCTCTTGAATTGCTATGTACCTTTCTGAGCAACAATTGATATTAGAGCAGGTGCTCTATTATTTGTTGTTGACCTAGTGGTCTAGAACAAAGGATCATGGTAACCCTGATTGGTTCCTCATTTGTGGAAGGCCAATCTATATCGAGACCATCACTTTTCAATGGCACAAATTACACTTTTTGGAAAGCTAAAAGAAAATTTTTATATAAGCTTTAGATTATAATATGTGGGGAGTCATAACTAAAGAGCCACACATATCCACTATTGAAGTAAATAGAGTTTCATTCCAACCAAAAAAGATTGGGATGAGAGTGATAAAAAGATGGCTCAATTAAATGCTAAAATATACTTTATTGCTCATTGGATATATAAGAATTCAACAGAATATCTACTTGTACATCAGCTAAAAAAATTTGGGACAAATTGAAAATCATTCATGAAGGAACAAGCCAAGTTAGGAAGTCTAAAATTAATTTGCTTGTTCATAAGTATGAGATATTTAAGATGGAACATCATAAGTCAATTTCTGATATGTTATCAGATTTATTGATATTATTAATGCTTTAAATGGTCTTGACGAAATCTATACTAATCATGAACTTGTTTGCAAGGTTTTAAGGTGTTTGCCAAAGAATAAGAAGCAAAGTGACAGCCATATTGAGAAAAAATTTGTTGATCATTTCGGATGCCAGGAAGAAGAGATTTCTAATTTAAAAATTTTTATAACTCTTATGAAAGTTACCTCGATATGCAGTGAAAAAATGATCGAGGTTGATTGATTTCTGAAGATCGTTGTTTCGCGAGATCTGAATGTCCAGACCCTCTACTTTGCTCGCACGCCAACCAACATAGAAGAGAGAAACGAAGATCTTCTTCAGGAGAGAAGGAAGAGAGAGCCTTGAGATCTGATCTCGATGCCTTAGAGGACTCCATATGCCACCATGCCAAAGAGGTGGGATGCCCAAGAGGAGAACATGCCAAAAGGAGAGGGGACGCCCAAGGGGAGAACACTTCATGCCTTGGTTGATTGCTTGATTTCTTTCTCCTTCTCCAAAACTCTTCCTTAAATAGATAAGAGGTCCTAGATCAAATTAAATACCTTCATGGCTTAGGAATAAAACTCTTCAAGTTTGAATCAAATCTAAACTCCCTAAATCATGAGGATTTCTAAAGGAAGTAGGAGAGGTGCCAAGTTGCGCCTCTGTCTTTATGCCGAACACCCAAGGAGACTCCTCCTCCATCTTGGTTGGCCAATAGATGAGAGAATATCAAAAAAATATGACTAAGTGCACTAAATTAAGTTTGGTTCAGATTTGGGTTCAATTCGAATCCAATTCGAATTTGATTCGAATCAAATTCGAAAAAGCTACTAATCCTAATCTAATTAGGATTTAGGTCTCAGTCCAACTTAGATAATTAACCCAATTTAGCCTCAATAAATCAAACCCAATTAAATTAGATCTGATCTAAAATGATTAGGACTTGAATCCAATCTCTTATAATTTTTTGAATCATTGATTTGATCAAATTCATCCCTAGAATCAAACCTACACCTCATATGTAGTACTAGCTGGATATGATATTTAATTCCACATGACCCATAACTTAATTTTCAATTAAGTAAATCTATATATTCAATCAAATTTCATACTTTCAAATTGAACATATAGATATTGGGTCAATTCTTTCCTATGTTGTTTGACTTTTTACGTAACTCCATAGGTTCGAACATTAAGCCAGTAGCATAGGAATCCCTTTCTATACTAATCGAAGTGACCATCTAGCAATGATATCTGATATCCAGATAGATCGAATAATTATAAAATAATATTCAAAGATCTCGATATATGGTTATCACATAATTCATCCCTTTGACACTAATGCTCAGAATGACTTAGGGTTAAACTGTCAACTCTAGATGAGTCATCTACATTGTATTTCAATCTTTTTCAAATCTTGTGATAGATCACATGGATTACCTTGGTTAAGATTTTATTGGATTAAGATATAGTGTTGTATTAACTCCTATAATCCGAAGAGGTCAATTCTATCTTGACTCATATACTAACTTCACAAGTACTTGACTGTGTCCAATAGCCTTCCATCATTATATTAGAAATACAGATAATCCAGTACTAAAATATAGTGAGTTGCTTGTAAGTCACCATGGTGATATCAGATCAGAGGGACACTTATGCTCATATCTTTCGCGAGCTGCTCTTGACAGCAGAGCGCTCCGTAAGTGAGTCACTATTTGGTGATGATGTTCTCCTATATCTCATCTGTATTTCATACAAGTATCTCCACACTCCTTGATTAAGAAGATAACTAACCCATATGACACACAATAATTATACTCGATAAACGTTATTATCCTTATTAATAACATATCATTTGATTGCGAACAAATTTAAAAACTATTCGATAAATTTTCTTTATCGATTATGTTGGTGCAAAATTCCATCGACGTCGGAGAAGCTGGAGTCGAGAG
>KE506238.1:108080-120652 GCA_000441515.1 Elaeis oleifera
TTCTTCGACTGTAGGATAGACTATGTATGCAATGCTATGTACCAGGCTTGATGTGACTTATGCTTTGGACATTGTAAGCAGATTTCGGGCAGATCCAGGAGAGAATCATTGAAAAGATGTGAAAAGCATTCTCAAGTACTTGAGAAGGATTAGAGATATTTTCTTATATATGGTGGATCTGATTTAAAATTGGAAGACTTTACTGATTCTAGTTTTCACTTTGATCTGGATGATAGCAAACCTATATCTGGATATGTTTTCATCTATATGGTGGTGTAGTGAGTTGAAAAAGTTTCAAACAACAAACTGTTGTTGACTCAGTCACTAAGGTCGAGTATATAGCTGCTAGTGAGACTGCTAAGGAGATCATCTAGATGAAGAAGTTCATCTCAGAGTTGGATATGGTTCCTGAAATTGAACAATCAGTGCCTTTTATTATGACAGTATTGGGTAATTGCTCAAGCTAAGGAACTGAGGTCTCATCACAAATCCAAGCACATTCTAAGGTGGTTCCTCCTCATTCGGGAGATAAATTGAAAGATACGATATGATCATAAAGTGAGTTGACATCAAGAACAATATAGCAGATCCATTCACTAAGGCCTTATCATTGCAGCAATTTGACTGCCACCTAAATTGTATGGGCATCAAGTATAGGAATGTTTGGCTTTAGTGCAAATGAGAGATTGAAAGAATAATATCCTACAACCTAATCGCATATGTGATGCGATTGAGATATTTTTTTGTATTTTATTTCTAAATTTATATATTTGACATTATTTATTAATAAAGTTAGGTATTTTGATTTATTATATGCTACATCTTATACTTGTTTAAGCTTATAATGAACTCCTTAGATTAGGGCAATGATTTTAAGGCCATGATGAGATCATACCAGTGAGACCTAAATTCTTGATAGTCTTAATCTAAATATTTCAGTTGTTGGTTCATTGAGTCGGGGATCAATGATATCGGTAAGATTAGCACATCCTTTGTATGCTTGATGGAGAGGATGGTTAATCTCACAACCACTTATGTAGTGATACTAATACAAAGATGTAGGTGCTCATTAGAGAATGAGTTCACTAAATTGATCTACGAGAGAATATCTGATGGAGTCTTATTTGCATGTCAGTAGGTTGTTCTCTAGGGGGAGTTATGCAAGTGATCCTTAGACCTGAGATCACCATGGTACCTTATGTACTGAATCCATATTTTGATTCATTCTCTAGCTTGATTTTCTGATCCTTGTATGAGATATTCTGGATGTGGTGCAGTGTGCATAGAGATTGTGAGTGGTCAATAAGAGATCAGTCACTCTTAATAAGGAGAGCGAACATCCTATGTGATCTCACAGGTTGATGATTTGAAAAGTCTTTGATCAAAATAGGATGATAATTAGAAAAAAATTTCAATGCATCATCATTTGAATTATCATTTTCTGATCGAGATACATATAGATAAGCATTTGAGTTTGATATGATTCCATATCTATAGCTCATCTAGGATGTTGTATGACTGAAGGATTGAACTGCACGGTAACTTGCCATTGAAGGATAATTTTGATATTTTCATCAAATTTTATCTCTTTCGGACAGTCATGACACATTGCTAGATATCAATATTAACTTGTGGACACAAGAATTAAAAGAATTTAATTTAAAAAATAATTAAAAAGAGCTTTGATTAATTAATGCAATTGGTTGATCTAATCTAATCAATTAAGGTTAGGTCAAGAGTCTGAGTCTACTGCTAGCTAGATTTAGAACTCAATGGGTCACACACTTTGAGATTTGATCTTGATCTAATTTAATTAGAATTTAATATAAATTTTAGAGATTAATTTGATATGCCAGCACATTATGTTAATTCAAGTTCCCAATTAGGCTAGTTCAAAGTGTTTGAGCTAAACCAAACCTATTGCCTTTGACCTAATTGGATTAAATCTAAATTAATTGATTTCTTACCTAACTTGGAAGTGTTTCAAGTGAGAAAGGACTTCTCCACACCATCAAGTTTTCCACGCAAAAAAAGATAACTGCCGCCCACCCTTATTTGCATTAAGGAAGAAAGAGAGTCCTTTTCTTTAAGACTCTTAACAACCTCTTCTTGTTCCATCGATTTTCTTAAA
Source organism: Elaeis oleifera (assembly GCA_000441515.1). Lineage (NCBI taxonomy): Eukaryota > Viridiplantae > Streptophyta > Magnoliopsida > Arecales > Arecaceae > Elaeis > Elaeis oleifera. The sequence goes on from KE506238.1 coordinate 110,212, forward strand.
TTATCACATGCCTTATTTAAGGGGAATTATTGGATGCAGAAGGGGAGGAGTCCTTCTATTTGAAGGACTCTTCCATGCCAATTAAAATCACAAGAAGAATTTATTCTTTGCCTGAGAAAGTGGAGCACCAAGAGTTGGCACCCCTTGGGTCTTCCTGCTGTCCCTTCTTTTCCTATTTAAATAGGATGCCACCTATGGGATAGGTGCTAGATTTTATGCTCTTTTAGGCATGTGATAAGAGAGAAAAAGTAAGAAAATATGAAAAAAAGACAAGAAAATAAGAGTGAAAAAAATAGAAAGAAGAGAGAAGAGGAAAAGAAAAGTAAGGGTTGCTTGTCCTAGGGTTTGGTTTGTTCAAGTGTTGGAATTCCAAATCAAATTTGGATGGTGAGATATCTTAAGAAGAGACTCTTGGCATAGTTTTAGTGGAGGAATCAAAAGCGTACATGTGGTGGTGCGATCGTTCCTTATGAAAAAAGCCCACAGTGTTCTTATGAAGAAAAGGCTACAGCACTACATCGGTTGGGAAGGACCTTGGTCATTTCCTATATGGATCATTATTGGAGGGCTTCTACTTTGGAGCATTATGGAGACCATCTTATTACCTGACCACTTTCCTCAAGAAGTATGACTTCTGACTTATTGCATGCTTGACTAGTTTGATTGGAGTTTATAAGGTGATCTGGGATTTGTATTCTGGTTGGATAGTTTTAATTATTAAAACTTTTCTTATGCATGTTAAAATTTGAAATTTATATTTCACTATGTAACTGGAACCCAACAGCCACTTATCAGAGTCGGATCTCTACATTGCATCCATGTAGGTGATTGGATCCTCATTGTTCTTATCGAGTTCAGCAGGATCACCATCCCGGACTAAGAAACTGTAGTATCTATCCGATTGATGCGGCACTCTACCGGATCTCCTCAATGGTGCATCTATAATGGGCTCAAGATTTGATCTAATCAGCTCTAATTTTGTAGGTTCACTAGATTGTGTCGATTCTTTTACCTGTCGAATTTCATCAAGTTCAACCTTAGTGACATTAGTTCCTTCTCCAAGAAACTCCTTTTCCAAAAAGACAGTCCTAAGGTTGACAAACATCTTTTGTTCATCAGCAAGATAGAATAATACTCCTTAATTTTTTTGGATATCCAATAAAAGATATTTATTAGATCTAGATCCAAACTTGTCTATTTTTAAACACTTGACATAAGCCGGACATCTCCAGACCCTAAGGTATGTGAGCACTAGCTTACGTCCAGTCCACACTCATATGGTGTTTTACTTATAGACTTACTTGAAATCCTATTAAGTACACAACAAACTAACTCAAGTATATATCTCCAAAAAGAGATCGATAGACTAGCAAAGTCCATCATGGATCGAACCATGTCCAACAGGGTTTGATTCCTCCTTTCAAACACATCATTGTGTTGTGGTGTATCAGGAGGGGTTCATTACGAGAGAATCCTATTCTCTCCTAGATATGTTAGAAACTCATTGAAGAGGTATTCATCCTCTCAATTAGATCGAAGAGTTTTAATACTCTTTCTATTTATTTTCTATCTCATTACGGAACTATTTGAACATTTCAAATGATTCAGACTTATGTTTCATCAAGTAGATATATCCATACTTAGATAGGTCATCAATGAACATAATGAAGTAGTAATACGCACCTCTAGCACTTGTGTTCATGAGTCCACATACATCAATATGTACGAGACTTAGAACTTCGTAGGCTCGTTCATCCTTTTCAGTAAAAAGTGACTTAGTCATCTTTTCAAGAAGATAAGACTCACAAGTTGGCAATGATTCATAATCATTAACTTTGAAGATTTTCTCTTAGGACAATCTATTCATCCTGTTCTTGTTAATATAACCTAGCCTACAATGCCAAAGATAGACATCCGAGACATAATCTATCCTAGGATGTTAATTTAATGTGTACATTACATTAGGCCGTGATGCAATGTAAATGCCATTGTTTAATTGTCCATTCATCATAGTAACATCATTCAAAATGATATCACAAGAATCTTTCTTTATTGAAATTTTATAACTGTTCTTGGCCAAAAGACCTGCAGAAAATATATTCAATAAGAAACTAGGATAAAAGTGACAATCACTAAGAACAACGACATGAGAATTGAATACAAGCTTGATAATTTCTAAAGCTAGAACTGAAACAGATTTTCTATCTCCAACGTTCAAGAATCTCTCGCTATCTCTAAATCTCCTACTAACCTGAAGTCCCTACAATGAATTATAAATATTAATAGGACTATCAGTATCTAATACCTAGATCATAGTATCATAAATAGAGAAGTTGCAAGGTGTTATCATATAATTATCTTGTCCAGTAACCACTTGCTTCTTTTCTTATTCGGCCTGTTTAGGTCAAGAGAGGCAACGTACTAAAGATAATTCCTCTTCTAGTGACCCTGCTTCTCACAATAGAAGCACTCTACCTGATTCTGATTAGACTTGAACTTCTTGGTCTGACCCCCAGCATGTTGTATTTTTTATTTTATTTTATTTTTTTTAAAGGGACGACCCCCCATCGAAGAAGATCCTCCCACTATATTCACCATCTACTTGTGGAGATGGTGATCCTTCTCAAAAGTCTGCAGCAACTCCAATAAATCGTAGTAGTTGACTGTAGGCTTCATCATTCTATAATGTCTGAGAAAGGGGAGATAGGACTTTGGCAGAGAATTTAGAATTGCATCTTTTCCAAGCTATTCATGCAAGAGAAAGCCGAGCTTGCTCAGACGTTCGATCTGTTTGATCATGTACAATATATGATCGGTGACCGACATCTCCTCCCTCATTCGAATGTTGAAGATGGCACAACTAGTCTTGTATCACTCAACATCATCAAAAGTATCGAATGATTCATTCAATACTTGTAATATCTCCTCCAACTGAGCATCCTCAAACTTGCGACTGAGCTAGTCGTTCATCACAGTCTGCATAATGCAACACACCTTGGTGCAATCGTTACGGTATTTATGATAAGTGTCTCGTATCGTACCATACGTATTGGGGTAGGCTCCTCCGGTGCTGGATCTATCAGCACATACAAGATCCATTTGTGCTCTAGGACAATCTTCAATTTTTGATAATAGCTATCGAAATTAGATCCCGTCAACTTATCACTATCCAATAGTGATCGAAGTGACAAGGTGGTGGCCATAACTGTATAAAAAAAATCAAAAATCTAATTAGTATATGAATTATTAAGCCTAAAGACTTGGACTTTAGTCTAAAGGTTCTCCTACTATTTATACGAATTGATAACCTCTATCTCTAATTCAAGGAATTACCTTAATTCCTTAGCTGGTACTAGAATTCACACAGACTGCATACTAGTCCGACTTTGGCCAGCCAATCCATATGCATATATGGATAGATTCTTAATCAATTATTTTTAAATAATTTTTAGTAATTAATTTATTTAGATTCTTTTCAGTAGCCTTTGGTCTTCTCTGTAAGTTCTACTTAGGTCCAACCATTAACATGACCATATTCAGTGCATTTAACTAACGAATGATTAGACCTAATTTTGGCCAACCAACCTAACCACCCTTCAGAGAGACACGACTGAGTTTTCATATTATGAATGATAATTTCAATAGCAGATAAGCACCAGACCTTTGGGCCTCCAATGATTATCAGACTAATGGACTCATTATCACCCAATTTAATGAGAGGCTATGATCTAGTTATCCCATAATTATTTATTTATGGATCTAATAATTTAGAGAATTTGGTTAACATATTTTAAGAGAAGAGAAGAAATTGACCAGCTAATCATAATTTTCCCATTGACTTCACAAAGTTAGATCAAAGAAGACTAGATACAAGCCAGTCTAGGGGTACCTAAATCAATCATACTGATTTTCTTAATGACATGGGTCAACTCAAATCACTTAGCGATCTAATCAAAATATAATTTATCATGTTGGTTAGATAAATAAGATCAGTGGAGGGATATGCCATTAACTTGTCATAGACTCAATCTAGGTGAGTAGCTCCCAATTAATGACTACTGATCAAGACTGCCAAACTTATCTTAGACACCAACTGGTTAATTAGTTTAATTTGATCAGCCTAATGACTCGAGCTCAAACACTGAGCTATAATTAAGGTCTATCTAATCTAATCAAAGACATGGACTTGACCAACTATAACTATTATATTGGTTCTAGAGAAATTCTGATTTCATCTAATTCAACTTTTGATTAGATTTAATCAAATTCTTTATTTAGTCCATTTGATTCTAATCTTAGGTCAACCCAATTAAGAGGACCTGATTTGAGCTAACCTATGCCCCTATATTTTATGCAATGTCACTAGATCTTTAATTCACAATTCTAGATCTAAATGATTCAACCTTAATTCATAATTAAATGTGTTATCAATATGGGTTTAGGTTGGTTTAAATAATTTCAATTTATAAATATTTATAACATTTTATGTAAAAATTTCTATTCTAAAGTTAGTTGGCTCATCCCTGGACTAAGTCGGCTCACTACACTGGATCGACTAAATCTGTGACTTAGTCAACTCACTATAAATGAACAGTAACCTATTCCATCTGCCTGCTGCAACTGGATCGACTCAGTTAGAAACTGAGTCAACTAAAAATCAGGGGACTGAGCTGACTCAGTTCAAAATTGAGTCAGCTCAGTAGGCATGCCAGCAACTTTTGCAAAGTTTTAGTTTTGAAAAATTTCATATAAACAGAAATAAAATCTATCATAAATAAACTTTTAGATCTAATCTAAAATTTTTATGATTTTAAATTTATTTTTATGATTAAAATAATTTTAATCATAAAGATTAGATATTTTACTTCTCATACAATTTGTATCACATACAACAGAGCCTAGAGTTTTCAGATCTAGGATTTTGTAGAAAAGTAACTTTTTTTTCATATTCTTTATCATGGGATGTAATCATATGATACCTCTATACACAATAAGAGTATCCCATCGAATGGAAAGAGAAGATCTTTAATTCTTCTTGCTCTTATGACCGGATGGCCTGATGATGAATCCAATCGGAGTACTTGCTACTAGGATCATCTAATCTAATCATATCATATATGAGACAGATCAAAATTAGATCTTGATCATAAAAATTATTTAGATCTAATCTAAAAATAAAATTAAATCTATACATGCAAAAATATTATATCATAACGAATCTAGGCTCTGATACCACTAAGAAATCGACAGGCATTTCTAGCATGCTTTTAAAAACTTTTACAGCAGAAGACATAAGATTAAACGATTTAATCTAAAGAACATGCTTTAGATCTAATCTAAAATGCCTATCCTAGGATTTATAACATATTATATTACATATATAAGATCTGAAAATAAAATGAGCATGCAAGATCGTATCTAAACATGCACAAGTAGATCACATCTATATTATAGATCATATCTTTATCAAGTATGAGATCAAAATCCATCACCTGAGTGTGGATAGTAGATCACCGCATCTAAATCTCATGGTCTTACTGGTTGCTCACAGCTGCATAGGATGTCCGACCACTATGGATAGTCTACTCGAAGCTCTGCACTGATCAATCTCTTCAGGAGTGCTAGCTCACGCGAAGATCCTATTGATGGCTGATCTACTTCTTTCGTCGGATCTCTCAGACTCTTTCAAAACTGAATACAGAGGAGGAGGATGTGGTGGTGGAAAGAGCGAGGAGAATTCTCTTCTCTTTTTGTTTTCTCTCACCCAAAATCATAGACCTGATCTAGGTCTCTCACCCAAAAGGAGTCAGATCTTCTCTAATCTCACACACCAAAGAAGGCTTCTCACCCTAAGACCTCAAGCCCCACTTCTCAAATTTTCTCATGATAATCTGATCATCAATTTTGTCATACAAAATTGAGGGGGTTTTAAGGTTGGTGTGGAGATGAGGATAAGACTTAGTTCAAATCAAATTTGAACTAGGATAAAGATCAAGTTTCAAGTTGAATTCAAATCCAATTTGAATTCAAGTTGAATCAGATTTTATACTCATCTATTAGGGCATGGAGAAGGGATGAGAGCCTTGAATTAGCATGGAGAAACTTCACACAAATTTTGAATTTGCATGGAGTGAAGTAGGGTGTAAACAAGGGTGGTCGGCCAAGGATGAGTCCAATCAAATTTGGACTCTAGGGTTTACCCATTTAGGTCTAATCCAAAATCATTTGGCTAGATTCAAATACCTAATCCAATTAGGTAACAAATTATCTCAATTAAATCCTAATCAAATTAGAAATTACTTGAGCCCAAGTCCTGATCAAATCAGAATTAAACATCCTTAGCAATTAGGTCATCTCATAACCTAATCAGATCAAACCTAATTGAATCAAATTCAATTAGACTTGATTCAAACCTCATTGCTCAATATAATTAAGCTAATCAATAATCTAATTATTAATTAATCTTTCTATAATTTACTAATCCTTAGCAAATTGATTTATCGCAACTTTTATATAAGGCTAACCATCAATCATATTAACGATTATACCCTCGAATGATTCTCAATTGTTGATCAGCCACTTGATCAAATAGTAACTTCTTTTGAGTGTGACCTCATAAGTTCAAACCTAAATTGATAATACAAAATAAATTTCTGTACCAATCGATGTGATCATCTAGCAATGGTATCCGATGTCCGGATCGGCCAAATAATTGTAAAGCAATATTCAAGAACCCTGGACTATGGTTACTATATAATTTATCCCTTTGACCCTCAGTTTTTAGGATGACTCAGAGTTAAACTGTTAACTTTTAATTAGTACATCTATAATATGTCTCAACCTCATAAATCCTGTGACTCTCACAAGGACTATCCTGGCCAAGATTTTACTAAATTGAAATACAATTTAGCACTAACTCCTAAAATCAGGAGTGGTCAATCCCACTTAACTCATATACCGACTTAATAAGTACTTGACTGTCCCAAAAATCTTTCATCACTGAATTAGAAATTCAAGTAGTTTGGCACCAAAGCATAGTGAGTTGCTTGCAAGTCATCATGGTGATCTCAGATCGGAGAGATATTTATACTCATATCCTTCGTGAGCTACTCTTGATAGCAGAGTGCTCCACAGTTGGTGACATTCAATAAGAGGTACTCCTATATCTCACCTATATACCATACCAGTGTCTTCACACTCTTTGATTAAGAAGATAACCAACCGATATGGCACACAACGATCAACACTTGATATAGCTATCATCCTAGTAATAGCATATCGTCTGGTTGTGAATATATTTTAAGGACTAAATGATAAATCTTTCTTTATCAATTTAAAATAGTCCTAAAAATTTTATCACAACATAGGAGTTCATAAAAGAAGATGTACAACTTGTGATAAAAAATTAATAATTTTATTAATTAAAATTTATATATAATTACAAACAATGAGCACAACTGTCAACAGGTTGACGATTGATTTTGGGACATAATTCCCAACAATCTCCTTAATGGCACCTTTATAACAAGCTCTAGATTTGATTTTCAAATCAAATCTGATAGTATATTCCTACTCAAAAGTATCTGATGTTCTACCTTACGAACTTCATCAAGTTCAATCTTAGTGGCATCAGTTCCTTCTCTAAGAAACTCTCTTTCCAAAAAGACTACCCTATTGCTGACGAACGCCTTTTATTCTTCAATGAGGTAGAAATAGGGCCATTTTGTTCCTTTGGATACCCTATAAATAAACACTTATCGAACTTAGATCTAAGCTTATTTATGTTTAAATATTTGACATAAGCTGGACATCTTCAGACCCTAAGGTGTGAGAGTATTGACTTACACCCTGTTCATATCTCATATGGAGTTTTATTTATAGACTTGCTTGGAATCTTATTCAGTATATAGTAAGTAATTTTTAGAACGTATCCTTAGAAGGAGATTGGCGGAGTGATAAAGTCCATCATAGATCAAACCATGTCTAACAGTATTCGATTCCTCCTTTCTGATACTGTATTATGTTGTAGTGTCTTTGGAGGAGTCCATTGAGAGAGAATCCCATTCTCCTCTAAATATATCAGGAATTTACTGGTGAGATATTCTCCTCTTCGATCTGACTGAAGAGTTTTAATACTCTTTTCAATTTATTTTCTACTTCACTATGAAATCATTTAATATTCAAATGATTCAGACTTATATTTCATAAGATAGACGTATCCATACCTCGATAGGTCGTCAGTGAAGTAATGAAGTAGTTGAATCCACCTCTGGCACTTGTGCTCATGGGTCCATATACATCACTATGTACTAGACTCAGAATATCAACGGCTTGTTCATCTTATTCTTTGAAAGGTGACTTTGTCATCTTACTAAGAAGATAGGATTCATAGGTCGATAATGATTCACAATCATCAATTTTGAGGATTCCCTCTTTAGTTAATCTGCCCATCTTGTTCTTGTTCACATGATCTAGCCGACAATGCTAAAGATAAGCATCACTGATATTATCTAATTTAGGATGTTTGTTAAAAGTGTACATTACACTAACAGGCTGCGATAGAAGGTATACACCATATTTCAATTGTCCACACATAATTATAGTATCATTCGCAATGATATCACAAAAACGATCCTTTATTAAAAAGTTGAAACCAACTTTGGCCAAAAGGCCTATAGAGATGATCTTCATAAAAAAAGAAGGACAATAATGACAATCATCTAACATAATAATCTTAGACTCAAAAATAAGTTGAATAGTTCTTAGAGCTAGAATTGGAACCAGACTTCCATCTCCAACATTCAGGAACCGTTCGCCATCTATGAATTTTCTACTGATCTAAAGTTCCTGCAATGAATTGTAAATATTAATTAAACTTCTGATATCTAATACTTACGTAGTAGTATCACATAGAAAATTATAAGGAGTTATCATATAAGTATCTTGTCTCATAATAGATTGCTGCTTTCTCTTATTCGGCTTGTTGGAATCAAGGGTGGCTAGATACTGAGGATAATTTCTCTTTTAGTGACCCAGCTTCTTGCAGAAGAAGTACTTTGTCTGGCTCTTGTCAACTTTTGACTTCTTACTCTGACTGGACTTTGGAGCCCCAGCATGCTGTACCTTCTTCTTATTCTTCTTCTTCCATTTTTTAAAGGGACGACACCCAGAAGAGAAACCACCCACCATATTCATCAGCTCTTTTTGAAGCTAGTTATCCTTCTCAAAGATCTGTAGTAATCCTAGCAAATCATAGTAGTTTACTGCAGGCTTAGTCATTCTGTAATGACTAAGAAAGATAGATAGGACTTGAACAAAGAATTCAGGATCACATCTTTTCCTAGCTGCTCATGCAAGAAAAATCTAAGTTTGCTCAGGCACTCGATCTGCTTGATCACGTACAGTACATGATTAGTGATTGATGCCCCCTCCTCATCCGGGCATTGAAGATAGCATAAGATGTTTTGTGCTTCTCAATGTTGTTAGGACTACCGAAGGATTCGTTCAACATTTGAAAGATTTCTTTAGCTGAGCATCTTCAAATTTGCGACTGAACTCATCGTTCATGGCCACCCTCATAATGCAACGCACAGTGACTCTGTCATAAGCCACTTCTGATAAGTGTCTCTGACCACACCACGAGTGTTTGGGATGGGCTCTTCAGGTATCGGATCTATAAGTATATACAAGATCTTCTCATGCTTCAAGACAATTTTGAGCTTTCAATACCAACTATCAAAATTAGGTCCGATAAGCTTGTCGTTATCCAACAGCGAGCAGAGCGATAAAGTGTTAGCCATTGCTGAAATAAAAATAAGACCATATTAGTTTATGAATTATTTAATCCTAAAGATTTAAATTTAGTCTAAAGGTTATCTCACTATTTTATATGAACTGGTAGCCTCTACCTTCAATTCGAAGAATTACATTAATCCCTTAGTAGGTACTAAAATCACATGGATGGCATAGGGGCCCGAGTGTGGCTCGGCCAACCCTATACATCTATGGTAGATTTTAATCAATTATTTTTAATATTTTTAGTAATATATTTGCTCCAGACATCTCTTCAGTAGGCGTGTGGCACCTCCACTGAAAATTTTGATTAGGTCCAACCATTAACATGACTATACCGAGTGCATCTAACAAACGAATGTCCAGACCCGAGTGTGGCTCAGCCAACCTAACCATTGATCTAAAAGACACCGCAAAGTTGTCATATGATGAATGATAATTTCAATACCTAACAAACACCAGGCATGTAGCGCCTCTATTGCTTATTTAGAATATTGGACCCATTATCATGCATCTTAATGGGAGGCTATGAACTAGTTATCCTCATAACTTTATCATTTTAAGGGCTTAATAATTTAAAGAATTTAATGAAGAGAAGCACAGTGGGTGATGTGCATGCCCTTTCAAAAATTTTACAGCAGAATATACA
>KE506239.1:24468-29468 GCA_000441515.1 Elaeis oleifera
GTAAGTGAATCTTCAAAGGAAGAGAGGCGCAATAAAATATGGAGACCTATAAGTCTATTTGGTTGTCAAGGATTATCGTCAACGTTATGGTATTGACTATAACGAATATTTCTCCTATGACAATGCTGAAGTCCATTCGGATTATGCTTGCGATAGAAGCACATCTGGACTATGAAATCTGATAAATGAATGTGAAAATAGTTTTCTCAAATGGAGTGCTAGAAGAAGAGGTGTATATGATACAACCTGAAGATTTCATATCCACAGATGAGTCTAAGGTGTGCAAGCTTCAGAGGTCTATTTATGGACTTAAGCAGGCATCTCAGAGTTGAAACATACATTTTGATAAAGTGATCAGAACGTATGGCTTCATTAAAAATAGAGAAGAACCCTATATATACAAGTGGATTAATAATTCTGTGGTAATATTTCTTGTTTTGTATATGGATGATATTCTCTTAATCGAAAATGACATCCCTACATTACAGGGAATAAAGTTTATTTGTCATCACAGTTCTCCATAAAGAACTTGGAAGAAGCATCCTATATTCTTGGGATGAAGATCTATAGAGATAGATTTAAGAAGTTGCTTGGATTATCCTAGTCCATATACATTGATACTATGTTGAAAAGGTTCAGCATGGAGAATTTCAAGAAAGGCTATCTTCTGATAGTTCATAAAATTTTTCTCTCAAAGAGTGATTGTCCGACAACTCCTCAAGAGAGAGAGCGTATGAATAGAATTTCATATGCTTCGACAGTGGGATCTATTATATACACCATAATATGTACAAGATTAGACGTGGCATACTCACTAGGGGTAGTAAGCAGATACTAGTCCGATCTAGGTAAAAATCATTGAAAGGTCGTAAAGATCATTCTTAAGTATTTAAGAAATACTAAGGACTAGTGGCTTATCTATAAAGAATCTAATTTAAAATTTATAGGGTTTACAAACTCTAGTTTTCAGTTGGATCATGACGACAGCAAAAGCATATCGGGATACATTTATACCTTGAACAGTAAAGCAGTCTGCTGGAAAAATTTCAAGCAGCACACCGTGACCGACTCTACATGCGAGGTGGAATATATCGTGGCATCTGATGCAGCGAAGGAAGCTATATGGTTATGAAAGTTCATCGGTGAGCTCGGAGTGGCACCTCCCTTGATTGCCCCATCTTGTTGTACTACGATAGCACTAGTACCATTGCTCAAGTGAAAAAATCGAAGTCATATTAGTAGACCAAGCACATTCTGTGCTGCTACCACCTAGTCTGAAAGTGTTGGGATGCATAGGGGTTTCATACATGCATTTCAAAATTTTTATAATGGAAGAATATTAGATTAAAATATTTAATCTATAAATATATACATAAGGTCTAATCTTAAAACTCCCACAAATAGATCTATGATATGAATTTATATACATAAAAATCTGAATTCAAAACAACAAGCATGTGAACAAAAATCAGCACACTATAATAGATCTAATCTACCACTGTTAGAATTCTGAACCCAATACCCGAGAATGAGTAGTCGAACTCCACGATCGAGAATATGGATCTGAAAGTCCTCACTGGTTGCTCACAGCTGCACAAGCGTCCAGTCTCTACAGATGGTCCACACGAAGCCCTTGGATCGATTAGCCCTCTGTGGGAGTGCTAGCTCGTGCAATCGGCTTCTGATGGTGGATTTGATTTGATTTTCTTCTTCGACCATCTCGAATATTTTTGATATAAAAGGTGGATCAACGGAGATTGTTGAAAGGTAGAGAAAAATTAGATGAAGACTCTCTTCTTTTTGATTTTTTTCAATCCAAAAATCCTAGAATGATTCTAGATCTCTCACACAAGAGGAGATAGATCTCCTCCTTTGCATACGCTAAGAAGATAGAAGCCCACCCCAAACCTTACACCCCCCAAAAGGATGTTCGGCCCTTCTCTTTTTCAGGTGTCTCACAGTGAAAATCAGAGATTAATTGGTGCATAAAATCACAAACATTTTATGGTTGCCGCACAAAAGAATTAGGATGAGATAAGGACTTATTTGATTCAAATTTCAAACTTCCTTTGAATTTCAAATCAAATGCCACTTAACCCATCCATATCCAGATGAAAGAGGAGGCTGAACAAGCTTTTTGGCATGGGAAATAAATTAGGATTACTTCCTTTTGTCGCACATATTAGAGGCCTTCACAAGGTGTTGGCGTGTGGGAGGATAGGGATATGGTTTTAGGTTAAATTCAAACCTTTTGAATTCAATTTAAAACTAACCTAATCTTATCACTAATGGGTGACAAGAGGGCTTTGTCATGGATTATTCATACACAAACCAATTTGTGCGATGAAAGAAGGCGTGGAGAGAAGGGAAGGCGCAAGGGAGAAAGTCCAATCACATTGGACTCTAGGGTTTAACCAATTAAGTTCCTAATTTGGTTTCATCCAAATCCAATTCAATTAAACCTAATAACCATGATGAACCTAATCTAATTAGGTTCCTATGGCCTCAATTAATCTTGATCAAATTAGAGAATTAACTGAGTCATAGACCTAATCAAATCAGGATCAATTCTTTCTTACCGATTAAATCATCTCATAACCTAATCGAACCTGACCTAATTGAATCCAATTCAATTAGACTTGATCCAGACTTTAATGCTCAATCAAATTGAGCTAATTAGTAATTTAATCACTAACTAATCCTCCATTAATGATAGAGTCCTTGTTCAGTGGGACTCTTCATTAAAGTTCCAGTCCAGTGAGACTCTTCAGCAGAGTCCTAGTCCAATGGGACTCTTCAGATCAACCATCTGATCGGAGAAATTTTTTAATGTGTGTGATCCCATAGGTTCAAAGCTAAGTCGGTAGCATAGGAATAGATTTCTATACCAATCGGAGTAACCATCTAGCAATGGTATCCAATGTCATGATAGGTCGAATGTATACAAAGCAACACTCAAGAACCTACTTGGATACAGTTACCGTATAATTTATCCCTTTGACCCTTGATGCAAGGATGACTTAAAGTTTAAACTGTCAACTCCCAACAGTGCATCCATCATGTGTCTCAACCTAACAAATTCTATGACTCCTCACAAGGATTATCCTGGTCAAGATCTTACTAAATTGAAATACAAAGTATTCTCTCCAATCTCTTGGAGTGGTCAATTTCATCTTGACTCATGCATCGACTTCACAAGTACTTGACTGTGCTCAGAAATCTTTCAATCCTAATTAAAATTTAGGTAGTCTGGCACCAAAGCTCAGTGAGTTGCTTGTAAGTCACCATGATGATCTCAGATCAGAGGGACACTTATATCCATATCCCTTTGGAGTAACTCTTGATGGCAGAGTATTCCGGAGTTGGTCACGTTCAGTGAAATGTACTCTTATATTTCACCTGTATGTCATACCAACATCTCCACGCTCTTTGGTTAAGAAGATAATCAATTTATATGGCACACAATGACCTACACTTGATAAATCTATCGTCCTAATAATAGCATATCATTTGGTCATGAACTCATTTAAAATAGTCCTAAGGACTTTCATTATAACACAGAAGTTTGATATGTAAGATGTACAAGCTTATGATGAAAATTATCAAATAATATTTATTAATAATTAATTCATATACAATTACATCAATGAGTACAACCGTCAACAGACTGACTATTGATTTTAGGACACAATTTCCAACAACTTCCACTTGTATTAAAATCAATCGGTATAGTATTATATATCCATTTTTGATTTATGATCTTCGAACTCTTTTATCATAAGGACTTTAGTGAATGGATTGGCCAATTCTTATTTCATCGATCTTCTAAAGATTGACATCACTTCGATCCACGATCTCTCAGACAAGGTGGCAGCGACGCAAAATATGTTTTGTCCGTTGATGTGCCTTTGGCTCCTTTGCCTGAGCTATGGCTCCAGTACTATCATAGTAAAACAGAACTGGACTATCAATGGAGGGTGCCACTCCAAGCTCGGTGATGAACTTTCTCAGCCACACAGCTTCCTTTGCAGCATCAGATGCTGCGATATACTCTGCCTCGCATACTGAGTTGGCCACTATGTGCTGCTTAGAACTTTTCCAACAGATAGCTTCACTATTTAGGATAAAGATGTATCCCAACACGCTCTTGCTATCATCACGATCTGACTGAAAACTGAAATCAGTGTATCCCACAAGTTTCAAATCAAATTCTCCATAAACCAACCCTTGATCCTTAGTATTTCTCAAATACTTAAGGATGATTTTTACAATCTTCCAATAGTTCTCATCCAGATCTGATTGGTATCTACTCACTACTCCTAGTGAGTATGCCACATTCGATCTCGTACATATCATGGCGTACATTATAGAACCCACTGTCGAAGTATATGGTATCTACTCATATGCTCTCTCTCTTGAGGGGTTATCAAACAATCTTTCTTTGAGAAGAAAATTCTATGACCTATCAGAAGATATCTTTTTTTAGAATTCTCCATGCTGAACTATTTCAGCATGGTATCTATATACGTAGATTGGGAGAACCCGAGCATCCTCTTAGATCTATCCCTATAAATCTTCATCCCTAGGATGTAGGCTGCTTCTCCCAGATTTTTCATAGAGAATTGTGACGACAGTCATACTTTTATTCTCTGTAATGCAGGGATATCATTCCTAATTAAGAGAATATCGTCCATATACAAACAAAAATATAATTATTGAACTATTACCCACTTATATATACAGGATTCCTCTCTATTCTTAACGAAGCCATACATTCTGATCACCTTATCAAAACATATATTCCAGCTCTGAGATGCTTATTTCAATCTATAAATAGATCTTTGAAGCTTGCACACCTTGAACTCGTCTGTGGATGTGAACCCTTCAGGTTGTATTCTATACCCCTATTTGTTCAGCTCTCCATTTAGGAAAGCTGTCTTCATATCTATTTGTCAGATTTCATAATCCAGATATACTGTTATCGCAAGCATGATCCGAAT
>KE506239.1:55689-72791 GCA_000441515.1 Elaeis oleifera
TAATATAGGATACTTGCACTAGGTCTTTAATGAGAAAATTCTATATACAACCACATCTTAACCGATGTCAGCATGGGATACTTCCACTGACCTTCATATAAATACATGAGTCTCCTTGTTTTCGATGAAATTAAGCAATTTGATCACATCATTGAATAATTATTTCAACTCCAAGATTTTTACTTAAATCCATGAATGGATCTTCACAATGTGATCTCTATCACTAGAAGTGAAATCCATAGACCACTCCTTATAGATACTTCCCAAGACATCTGTTTAGGAAGGTATCTATACTTTCAATTCTCGAGGTCGACATCCAACATCACCTCATTCTAGGCTTTGGGATTATCTTTATATTTCCAATCTCTCCTGAGAAATATTTTCTCTGAATCTTTGTAAAAATACTAAGTATCTTTCAGAAGGATGAGAGATCCCACTAGATCTATTAGATAGAGAAAGTACTATATGTACTGGCTCATCATAAATAGGTTCTACAGGTTCTATAGCTCGTTGCTCTTCAGAGACTCTTTCTTCGAGCTTATCCTCCCACTATTTTTAAGAAATAGCATGATTGCCCACAATTACATTTTGAACCATTGAAAAGAAAAAGTCGTATCCCAAACTATTTAGAATGCCCATGAAATGAGTTCTCATAGACCTATCCTCTAACTTGTCCACCATGTCATATCTCATATGGTGTAGTAAGAATAGATTTAGAGTAAACCTAATTTAAATTTCATAAATTAAAGCTTGTCTCTAAAGAAATAAAGGTTAAATCAGTGAAGTTCATAATAGATCGGACCATATCTTATACAGTACCATTTCTCCTTTCAAATACCCTGTTGAGTTGAGGTATACAAAGAGCGTTCCATCATGAAACTATACTATTTTTTTTGAGATAATCGAAAATTTTTATTTGGTATTGCATCCTCAATCTAATCGAAGTATCCTTAGGGTTTTTCTGGTTTACTCCTCTACTTCATATCTGAATTCTTTGAACCTTTCAAAAGCTTCAGATTTATATCTCATATACATATCCATACTATGACTGATCATCAATAAAGATAATGAAGTAGAGATAACCTTCCTTATCTAACTTATCAAATAGATCGTACACATCAAACATGTACCAGGGTAAGTAGGTCAGCAGTCCTATCCTCTTATTCCATAAAGGGCAGTTTGATCATTAATCTTCAAAGAGATAATTCACTGACTAGATATGACTCAACAGTCAATGAGCCCAAAAGCTCATATTTTTTTAATCAGTAAATTATTTTTCTCCTATATGATCTAGCTTTAAGTACCCCATATATATACTTCAGGTTTGTCTAATCTCTGGATCTCTCAAATCTAATGGCATTCACTATTTGCTCAAATAAGTTCACAGATACATCATCATGCATATGATCCAAAAGGTAGTCGCAAAGGTTAAGTGCCCATGGCCCTAATGCAACTCTTGCGCCATTACCGACTCGAAGGGTTATTCACCTTCCTTCTGCCCTCAATCTTCTCTTAGACCTTTTATTGAAGTGTACAAATAAGTACTAGAGTCTAATACTCAACTGAAAAAGAAAAACTGTAAGATCAGATTTGAGCAATTCGATATGCCTTCCAAAGGCATGTCCTTGTTTCTTCAGGCTTTCCAGGTATATACCTCTGAATTTTTAAAGTCCCTTAGTTATCGATATATTGACTAATTAGATAAGGTGCTATAATGATTATTCATATGGCAGTTTTACAAACTACCCATATGTGTCAAAGAGGATTACAGGATCAAATCTACTAGCAATTTTTTGTGCATGGTTATATCGAGCTTCTCAAGCTTTTCAATATTCTTGATCATTGTCAAACAGTGATCATGGACAAACTGCTCATCATGTATCTCACATGCTGTGTGACTCTGATTATCTCACAACTGCTGCAGATGAGTCAGCATATCGTTGGTAGTCTATATGTCCTTATGCACACATTGGAGTTCATCAAGCATGGACTCCAATTTATAGCACCTAACTTTATTGTCATTATCTAGCCATTGGTCAAATATACTTCGTTGACTATGATTTAGACAAGCTGATGATATAGAGATAACCTAGTTAAGAATATGGCTTAATTTTCAAAAACTAAGAATGATTTTTAGATTTTTGAAATAGAATACGTAATTGATTTCAGATAAGTAGTTGATATCTAGAATTCGAGCTAGAGAATTGAAAGCTGAAACAATAAACCGTAAAGAGTAAAGATTTAATTAGATGATTGTACTTATAAAAGTTTGTTCTAGAGATTTTAAAAATAAATAAAGGCTCTCACTAATTTTTTGAGTCTCTCATCTCCTCGAATGGAGAATAAAAATTCTAATACGATAATTGGGTTTCTAGTGGATGCTGCAGTCCCATCGATATATGACATCTTACCTAATAATTATTGATGACACATATACCAATATATGGACAACTCTTTATCCAGATACTTCTCTAAGTATGTTGCAGCAACTTGGTCTCTAAGTCATGTGGGCTCATATAATAGTTATTAACCACACTCCTTAGTTAAGCATAACCCACCATTTACCAGCAGGCACAAAACCGTCATTGGATCCCTCACCTAATAGTTATTAGGTCCAACCCCATCTTACCTTGGGGCATCTAATGGCAAAGATTGGTTATGCCTTCTCGATACAACCGAATCACTGTAACCAGTCAAGAACGATCAATGTCAGAAAGGGTACCCACATCTCTACAATGGTGGAAAACCATTAGACTTAATATTTAGTGAGAAAATTTAGGTTTAGATCTCTT
Organism: Elaeis oleifera; assembly: GCA_000441515.1. Classification (NCBI taxonomy): domain Eukaryota; kingdom Viridiplantae; phylum Streptophyta; class Magnoliopsida; order Arecales; family Arecaceae; genus Elaeis; species Elaeis oleifera. The sequence continues at coordinate 58,482 of KE506239.1, forward strand.
CTAATAGTCACATACATCTGATATAGATGACTGATCTAGTTTAGGTCAGCATATCTCATGTCTGACCAACCGAATCGGTATGGATGAATATGAATGACTAAGCAATCTTATTCAATTTCTAATCGACCAAATTGGCCAGGTAAGTGAGATCGGTGGAAGGGTATGCCAATACTTACCTTAGACACCATCGAAATAGTCAGGTAAGCATGCTTCCAATTAAAAACTACCAATAAAGCTGTCAAACTTATCTTAGATACTAATTGATCTATTAGAATCAAACAGATCATCCTAGTTACTCAAGCTCGGACCACTGAGCCAAATTTAGTCTTGATTTAATCAATTCACATCATATGTGAATCAATTTAATCAACTATAATTAAACTCAATTTTGAGCTTCTTTGACCTAATCCCAACCAATTTTTGATTAGGTTCGATCAACTGCTCAAAATTGAAAAGGTTTTAATCTAATCTAAGTAATGATCTTAGTTGTCGTTTAGTCTCTAGATCTAATTTGTTCGACCCATATTCGAACATCATATTTTATACATAAAAATTTAGATCTTAAATTCATAATTTTAGATCTTTTAATTTTGAATCTTAATTCTCAATTAAGTACATTATGTATATAGGTTTTAGTTTAGATGTCGAAATAATTTTTGATCTAAATTATTTATATTGTATCTCATACAATTTTCTATCTGTAGATTCGAGTCGACTCGCCCTATTATTCGAGTCAACTCGTCACAGTGAGTCGGTTTGACTCTAAGACTGAATCAACTCATCTGTGATGAATAGAAATCTGTAAGCCTAGCCTACTCAATTGAGTCGGTTCATCTGCAAACTAGCCGTCTTGCTAGGGTCTCGAGCCAACTTCAACAAAATGATCGACTTGCCAATGACTCGAGTCGACTCAAACAAGAATCGAGTCGACTCCACAGGCATGCTAGCCATAATTTTAGTATTTCATGCAAACAGATCCTAGAATTTCGGATCTAGAATTTATAAAAATTAAATTTAGATCATGTATCAAAACTATATATTAGATATATCATTTACTGATCTAAACTAATAAAATATATATCTAATACATGCATAAATAGATTTAAATCTAAAACATATATCATATATAATTATTTGTTCACTGTTCATCTTCATAGAAAATATCACAAGTGGCACCCCTACATGTCACAAGGATAAGAGAAAAACTTTAATCCCTTCTTTCTCTTATGACCGGACGGCCATGGTGATTATCCCAATTCGATTATTAGGCTACTAAGAGATTAATCTAATATATCACATATGTAATTAATTAAAATTTAGATCTAATTATCTTTCACATGTCACGTATATAAATAATAATTCAAATCTATGCATGCAATTATATATTGCATATATGAAATAATTTCAGCAACCATACTAGATCTAAATTAAATTTTAATTAACATATTCAGATCTAAAATTAATTTCAAATCTGAATCACTCATGATTTATTTTAGATCTGAAATAATTTTAGATCTGAAACAATCTTATAATCACATTATAATATATAAATTTTTTAGATCTATCATTAATTAATATTCTACATTATTCTCAATCAAAGATTTATCAGAAGATATCAATCATTAACTAATCTTCAGATTTAATTTCTGTAAATTAGATTTTAGATCTGAATGGTTTCATATTCATATCAGAACTTGCCTCTGATATCACTGTTAGAAATTAGGATGGTTTCGTATGTGTAGTTTTAAAATTTTTCAACATAAAATAGATTATGTGCAGTGGAAGTAATTAATTAAAATATTTTAATTAAAATATACCAAATTAGATCTAAAAAATTACGCACTAGATCTTGATATGAACATGTCACCAAATTTTGAAATCTAAAATCAAAAACAAAAGATTAATATAGTAAACTGGAGATATGATCTTCATATCTTTAGATCTTGTGGATGTCCAAGATTTCAGTCATAGCCGTGCAAGTACCCAACCTCTACTGGTATCTACACGAAGATGCCTGATCGAAGTACTAAGGTCATTGGTGTGCTAGCACCTTGTAGGACTCACTCTTCAGTTTGGATTTGGATCTCTTCTTCTAGATCTTGAAGAAGATGAAGGCTACATGAACCCTTTTGCACAGATCTAACGGGATCTCTTCAGGATGCCAAGAAGAAGAAAAAGAATCATTCTTCTTCTCTTTCTCTCTCTCTAATCTCACTCTCTAGATCTGATCTATGGAGGGGATATGGCATGGAGATGGAAGCAAAGGAGGAGGCGTCAAGATGGAGTTAGCGGCAAGGAAGAAACCTTGCGCACACAAAAAAATATGCCACATGCCCAAAGTCCCTACCTTTATTTATCACACAAAAACCCCCCAAATCTCATGCCTTAATCAGATAAGATCTCATCTACTTTGATGTGAAAATGAGGCATGGAGATGTAAGAAAGAAAGGATAAGAAGGATGTGCAGCAAGAAAGATCTCACGTAAGAAAATCGTGCATGCCAATCCCTTCTCAATATTTTGTCTCACAAAAATATGGGTGTGACCCTTTTTCCTTTAATTTCACATCAATTTTTAGATATAAATTATCCCTATTTGAATCAACTTCAAATATGGATAAAATCTGGATGAGAGAGAATCCCAGAGAAGTGGGTGCCAACTATTAGCGCCCCTTTATCTTTTCACGCAAGAAAGAAGTCACGTGCCCTCTCCCTTTCTACATGAAACAAGAGAGAGAAGCCCTATTAAATTGGGCTTCTGGCTTTCTAAATTATCTGGGTTTCAAATTTGGTTTGATTCGAATCCAATTTGAATCAAATTCAAAAAGACTGTCAAATCTGATCTAATCAGGATTGCAATCTAAGTCCAACATGGATAATTAAATCCAAATAATCTTAAATTAAATCAAATTTAATTAAATTAAATCTGATTTAAATTAATTAAGACTTGATTCATAATTTAATCAAGCCTAAATAAATTATAACAATTTGCAATTAAGTCCCTCTGCTAATAATTAGCAGTCGCTACATTTACATTTGTAACACTTACAAATTAGTAGTTTTTAAAATTCAAATCATCAATCCAATTAATAGTTCAAATATAATCCAAGTCACTGATCAAATCATGCTCCTTTTGTGTATAATTCCTCAGATTTTATTCTGTCTGGTAGTGAGAGATACAATGATCTCCATCAAATATCATCAAAACTCTTTCGATGGGTTGGAATGATTCCAACTCAACCCAACAAGGATTGTTGATCCAAAAATGATCCTAGTGAGTTCTCATGATCCATCAATGATGCCTAGCAGCATATAGTGGCAATCCGTAGAATAAAAAATAAATCTCTAGGTACAGTTACCATATGATACAGTCCCTCTATCATGAGTTTCAACTAGACGAAGGTTATGGAGAGCTCATCAAATCTCATCGTTAGTCATATGCTAGATTGGCTTAACTCGAGTTTATTTGTGAATTTTGTCAAAACTCTTTTCAATATTCACACTTGCTTTGATTAGAGACTTTCTGAACTTAGTCTCGCGAATTGCATAGGACTACATCTTTTCTATTAAGATCGATAGATTTTGTTTAGGTACATCTTACTCAAACAGTGAATCTGAACTTACTATAGCTAATATATACAGTAAGGATCTAAATGACTAGGGACCAAAGGAATGTGCAGTCAAACTAAGTAGCTTCACTATGAATAGCTAACATACTGTAGGTCAAAGGACCAATCATACTACTGCAGTATTGAGAAAACTACTGATGAGTGGTAGACATCCAAGTGATTTCTCATGTTGGTCACGTTCAGTGTAAGTTATTCTCTAACAACAATCGGTACTCTCATCCCGGTGTTCTCACACTACAGACTCGAGATTCATCTATCTGAAAAGAAGATGATCCATGCATCGATCTAACTAAATCGATCACTATCCTCCGTGATGATCTTCTGATCGAAAGTATTTAGAAATTAATCACTAATGATGTATGTCTCAAATTCTCAACACCTTGAGAATATACAAAATCATCTTTATTAATTTTAAGATAAATCATGAATAAATACAACATGATTGGTAATAAAATTATCCGATAAGTATAAATATGTCTTAGAATTATGGTATGTGTTAGTCAAGATTAACTTTTAAAGCATACATCTAGCAGATGGCCCCCTCCACTCTCTCTCCAATGTTACTACTATAATTGCCCATAGCCTACACCCTCACTGCCTTCCTCCTCACTCAATTTCAACCATGACCCAATGCTGCCCTTTTTCTCCTTCACATATCTCACCCGCAACTCCAACCCGCTCTCTTTTTTCTCCGATTCAGATCTCATTCATGACCCTGATGCTGCTGTCCTCCTCTTCCTCCTCAAATCTTACTTGTGACCTCGATGCTAACCTCCTCCTCCTCTTCCTCCCCCCTCTTTAGTGCACTGTTGCCACTGCCCATCATCTCTGTTAAGACATTAAGGAGAAGAAGATATTTTCCAAAAAAATTCTGAACCTTGAAATATTTATTGAGATTGCCATTGCTTCTGATTTCAAATGCCCCGAAAGTTGAAAGTATTTGCCGCCCTAGCCATGTATGTAACCAGATATAATTGGTTGTTGGCTCATAAATCAATACCATTCATATTGAATTGAATGGCCAAAAAAAAATAGTAAAAGAACTTGAAAGCTCTTTAGAGTGCGATAGCAATAGCTACTTGCAGGAGCAATAAAACCATATATATATAAGACTAGTTTAGGTGTGTACGGGATTGAAAATTAAATGCTAATAGTTAAAGAGTTGGGTATAAAATGATAATAAAAGAAAAATAATCGAACAATAAGTTTCTTTTTATAAATAATCTTAGAGCTAGGTGCCTTTTAAGAGAGAGAAAGCGCTTTGACAAAAGTTCAACTTCTTTGAGGAGCAAACATGCTTATAGCTTTCTAGATAGAAGATAATAGCTCTTAGAACAAGTTATTAATTAGCACTATAACTGGCCATTATAACAAAATAGTGGTTGCTATTTCAAAATTTAAACTTTTGCTTCAAATTTTTCTCCAAAGAAGTTTCTACCTTGCAAAAATAGCAACTTTTATTAGGTGTAAGGTGATTTGAAAGTAATGTTATTGTTTTCTGTTGTTATCTATTATTTTATACTATAATATGTTATAAATTATTATGACATTGAAAATTTTGAAATTATATACAGTGAGGTGGATAATAGATCTTGTAATCACCATAAAGACCATTCTTGCATAGGTTTTATAAAAGATCTAATGATCAACAAATAATGGAATAATATCTTGACCAAATCCGACCAAGTGCAGTGTGCCACCCATATTGGTGTACTAGTATTTTGCCACGTTGCAAGTGTAATCCTCATTTAGTTAAGCTCAAAATGATTGTATTAGGTAGATAGCTTATAAGCTTTCACCTACCACAATAAATTTTGCAGAGTCTACATCTTTCACAAATATTGATACTAAACTAGGAAAAAAAATTGCCTAGAACATGTCTTAAGCAGACCTAAAATTGCTGATAAGGCTTTGTCTACATAGGAAGACTCATATGATATCTATATTTTAGTAGAAAAAAGATCTAATTTTATTCTTATTTTATTCCTTGAAATGGTTACTTAGAGAAAATTGGAATGATACAAAGAAGATTAGCATGGCCCTTGCACAAGGATGACATGCGCAAATTGAGAAATCCAAATTCTTCTGTACCAAAAAAATGGTCACTTAGAGAAACCATAATTAATTTATGAGAAAATGCAACATAGTCGAATGCTTCTCCATATAATTTTGAACTGATCTAATGCCTAAAGATTTTAAATCAAGCAAGAATAATAAGATAGTAGAAAATATATTTAGGTATTTTTATGTTGTATCCTAATACTTGTGGATCATCGAACACATGCATGGATCTCTAAAGTGGGATTAGATGGGACTCCCAAACTTTGAGCCAAGATCTAAAGCTAATGTGGTCCTTCAAGTGGTCGATAAAAGGAGCATTTGATGGACCAAGGTGAATGAGTGCTGCATAAGAATAGTTGATTGAATCAATTTCAAAGATGCTTCCAAGTATAGAAACCATGTTGCAGACTGGTTAAAAAGAGATGACCAACATAAGCAATGTTGGGATAAGCTGAATGAAGGCTAATAGTAGATCAAGATTGATAAAGTATGATTGTTAGCTTACCAATTGGTGCAGAATATCGTGCCGATGAATACGAGTAATGAAAGGATAGTTGGCATAAGTTGATAGAACAATCATAGAGAGTAGAGGTCGGATATAGGTCGTAAATATCAAAGTGGATAGCTATATATAATTTGTCATTTTTAGTATAAATAGGTGGAATTATTCTCTATGGAGGACCTCTTGACCTCCAACATATTAATCAATTTTTATTTATCTTTACTTATCCTTGCATTAGCTTTATTTTATCTTGAATTTATTTACCAATAGGACTCTACCTTTGAAGTAGTACTAATATAGATCTCTCCTATCATTGCCCAAGCTATATGCTATTCTTATCCAAATTCATATTCTTTGAATGACAGCATGGTAGTGACAAAAGCTTGTCAAGATCAAAATATGTAGACTCATACTACTCTTGAATCTTTATTTGGTCACTTTCTTTCCAGTTACTCCAACCTCCCGATTGCATGCCCATGGACCTACCTATCCTTTTCATTAGACTTATCTTGGCAACCTAGCAAATCAATAAGTTCTATGGCATGTTCGATGAGATGCCAAAGAAACAATATCTGAATTAAAATCTATGGTGATGATTGATTATCTATTTACGAGTTGAAAATGCCATCTTTAACAACATGCTTGTAATTTTATTTAGATATAAAGCTTAATTGAGAAAATATTTTTTGTCCTTTCTTTTCACTTTCTCTCATCTCACCCTACCTCCGCCCCCCACTTCTTGCTTTTCTCTACCATTTGTATAGTTCTCCCCCACCACCTTGACACCATTACCGACCTCCCTAGGTCCCTGTAGGTGCTTGCCCTCGTTAGTCACATCGATCCCACCTCCATCCATTGGACTGGCACTCCATGTCCTAACCTCAAGCACACTCATGCTGGAATATGTGCTAATGAATTTGCTGAATAAAGAAAGAAGTGTTAGAAATATATCTCGAGATTCGATTCACAAGAAGCTCACAGTGAGATCTAGGATGACGAACGGAGTCCAACGAATCCACGAACAGCCCAAATAGAGTCCAGACGGCGAAGATACGTGTGAAAAAGCTCGAAGCAGCGACACAGATCACAAGGCGGTGGAGATCGATGGCGGTGTAGCCAGGGCTAGCGAATGCATGCATGCACGTAGGAGTGCGTGGCCCAGCGCATGCGGGGTGCCCAGGCCCAGCGCCCTGCATGGTCTACCATGCATCGAAGGGTGCTGGATGGTCCATGGAGGCCGCGTGGACCGATCACGCAGTCCATGCACAGTCCACAGGCGATTTTGCACGATCTGATGACTCTGGGGTGAGCCGTTCGTGATTGGATGGATGAAGATGACTCCGAATGTGTTCAGACTTGATCTGAGGCTATAGTACATGATCAAATAGCTCTGATGCGAGTCGATCATGATTGGACAGCCATGGATAGTTCTAAGGTTGATTGAGACTCAATATTTCTAGTGTAACAATATTTTTAAGATTTTGAACCTATATAGCTCCGATTGATGAGCCGTTTATTATGTTGGAAAGCTAATGATGTCTTAATCATGCAAAGAACATGTCAGAGCAGAGGAGAGGCCTTGGCAGCCATCGAAAGAGAGTTCGATGTGTGTTGAGGGTGTGCAGCAGGCAGAGCAAACACTGCAGAGCACCAACAGATGATCGGGGGTAGAGCAAAGTGTCAGATAGAGCAGCTGTGATGAGGCATGATGTAGCAACTTCCACAGGAAGCATCTAGGAGCGTCGAAGATCCTGATACTAGCAGGCCTGTGAGAGGATCTCCTTTGGAGATTTTGAGAGAGCTTTTGTGAGGGTAGCTTCTAGTTGAGAGAAGTATGTATACAGGGAGTTAAGAGTGGCTGTTCTTTCTTATATTATTTCTTTCTTCTAGTGAAGCTTGCATACCCGTGGAGGCAGCACTTGGACTGTTCCACATACTTGATTGTGTATTTTCTGTTTTGTTTCTCCTTTCTTCCTACTGTGACACGTTGTACCGGATCCTGCACAACAAGAAGTCAATGGAGAACTCAAAAATCCAATGACTTTTAATTTGTTTGTGACTCCACCTTTAGTCATGTCACCAACCTCTCTTGCCTTAGTCTCTTCCTTTGCCCGGACTTTATCTCCAACATCTCCATCACTGATGCCCTCTCTCCACCCTTGGCTACCTCTTCACTCTCCGCTTCCTCCCCTCTAATAGCCAAACCATTGTTAGGGACAACCCAATCTCTTCTTTGGTTCATGTCGAATTCCTGGGTTTTGATCGTGAGAGTTATCTTTCCAATCAAGTTCTAACCCGATATTTTGACGGATCTAATCATATCATCCATTCTTCAATCCAATAGATTGGCTCAACCAATAAATCAGGAAATTTAAATAAATAGCCTTGCTAGAATGCATGGATGGGATTAGGTGTAGGGCTAGAAAAGGACCAAGCTGGGTCAAGCCATGCCTCCACCCAAGCTTAGCCTAAATTTACTCGAGCTTCGGTCTATGCTTCAGCCCAAAAATCATAGAAACCAAAGCTCAAGCTTGACCTAAGTCCAAGCTCGGCCCAACCAAAGCCTAAGCAGGTCGACTTGAATTAACTAGTAAGGGCTAAAATTAGATCGATCCAACTTGGATCGATGGGATTAAGCATCCAACTAGAAGTTGCTCTGCCATTGGGAACCAAAGGCATCACCCTTTAACTCTTCTAGTTTTGCTACCGCCATCTGAATCCTTTGTGGCTGCAATCCCCTTCTCGCATAGATCCAACACCTCTGTTAGTAGCTTCAAAGCACCAGAATCCCCCCTAGAGATTTTTTGGTGAGTTCAAGCTTTTCGAACTAGAGGTATTACTCCACTATGGCTCGAAATGCTACTAGTGATTCAAGAAGGAGGCCCTTGGACTAATTGAGGAGCATGATCATAAGATCCAATTGGTGACCTCCCATGCTATCCTCAGTCTTCCAAGATTGAGAGCAAGGAGGAGCCTTAGCTCCTTGTTGCCAATCCCATCGATTTGAACCTTGGAGATCATATCAGTGGCCCTCTCGAAGCAGCCACTAGCGAGATTGAACTAGTCAAGTTTGTGCTAGATCTAACCGATCCTATGGATACTACAAAAAAAATAGCTTTTTTCGAGAATCATTTTTCCTCACTAAAAGTCAAATCTCATCAAAAAATTTTTTTTTTTCTGACGGTATATTGCTATCACAGGTCGTCGCAAATACCTCTCTCACAAAAAAAATTATTAGTGACGGACCGTCGATGATGGTGTATTTTTGAGCGGATGAGAAAAATGAATGAAGATTTTTTTTGTGATAATAAGATATTCGTCGCAAATAAGATTTAAAATTTTTATAATAACCATCAAATAAATATTTTATTGCAAATTAGGGTTGTGCCATCTCTATCTATATTTAGTCTAACTAGATTCGATTAGAGATGATCAAGATCTTCTTATAAATCTAAGAATCAAACCTAAGACCTATTGGATATTTGCCTACTATCTAACTACTAGGATAACAATAACATTTAATATGAAGTCATAATTTATTATACTTATTTAACACTTTTCATATAATAAAATATTTTCATTTCAAATATATTTTGACATATTTATTTTTATTATTATTTTTATAATAATTTAATTATCTTCTTTTCTAATGTCCTTTAAAAATAGATAATTATAACTTCTTTTATTTATGCTGTAATTAATAAGTAATAGTATTTGATATAGAATATTTATTATACTTATTATTAAATTATGAAGTCATAATTTATTATACTTATTTAAGACTTTTCATATTGTAAAATATTTTGTTTCAATATATTATGACATATTTTATTTTTTACTATTATTTTTATAACAATTTAATCATCTTCTTTTTCTATTGTCCTTTAAAAGTAGAAATTTATGACTTCTTTTATTTATACTATAATTAATAAATAATAGTATTTAATATAGAATATTTTAATATTTATATTATATATTTATTTAAGTTATATTGATTATCTAAATCCTTAGTTAAATTGATCTCCATAAAAATTTTAGTAATTATATTTTAATTAATAATTAACAATGACGACTAACTTTGATCCTCATAAATAGAATACTTTCATAATAAATTTTATATTTTTAGTGACATTTGGTTATAAATAATATACTTTTTATGAAGATATAAATTCATTCATCACTAGTATATTGGTATAAAATTGACGTCAATATTTTTTTAAAAAAATAATATTTATGATGATGAAATCTAGTATTTGTGATAGTATTTCAAGATAATCATCAATATATTAAAATCTTGACAACTAATAATGATGAGGAGTTTTGCCGTCATAAATAAAACTTTTGTGAGGGTGTTAGTGCTTTCTCACTATATTTTAGTCATAAATAAATATGTTATTTATGAGAAAATCTTAATGTAGTCGGTAATATATTGAGATTTTAGCGATTAACAATGATGGCTAATTTTGACCCTCGTAAATAGGATATTTTAGAATAAATTTTATATTTTAGTAAAGTCTGATTACAAATAATATATATTTATGAGGGTGTGGATTCATTCGTCACTAGTATATTGGTATGGAATTGACGTTAATGCTTTCTTCTAAAAAAATAATATTGTTACAAAAAAGTTCAATATTTGTGACAACATTTCAAGATAGTCATCAATATATTAAGATCTTGATAACTAATAATGACGACTGAATTTTGCTATCATATATTAAGTTTTGTGTGTTAGTACTCCCTCATTATATTTTGGCCACGAACGAATATATTTTTGTAGTGGGAAGAAGGACATGGACTTGAAGGTGGCAAGGGGATCCTAACAAGGTTCCGATGAGGAAGAGGTTAGTGGCAATCAAGTGGAGTTTGGCATGATTCATCCACTAGCAGTTGTTGAGACAGAAGTCAATAACATTAAAGAGGTAGATGCAGGCATTTAGTAGTTGGGCTTCCAGATTTGGAGCAGTCAGGATGTGGTGTCCATCCAGGATGTGGTGTCCATCCAGCTTGGAACATAGACCGGTGACTGATAAAAACTTGAAGGCGATGTTTGCCATATTCAAGAATCAAAGGATTAGACAGAGGTGGGTGGAGAGACGACGGAGGTGAAGAACCCTAGCGATGTGGAGGTGGGAGAGTGGAGACGAGGAAAGAAATTAGCCTTCGACTTCAGGATGCTTCAAAAAATCTAGATTGAGATGAACTTGATCTGATCGCCTTCACTTGGGGCAATGCCCAAAGTTGGACCTAGTCCAGCGTCTCAATGAACCAAATTGGTTCAGCCAAGTCACTATAAAACTATAAAATAGTCGGATCCCAGGCAAATTATTGGGCCGAAAAATTCTTTGTGCACTACGGGCGGTGTAAAAAATTTGACATGGAGTGCATCACTTTATATGATTAGTCCATGTAGCCATTATTTTTTAATACGTATTTAATACCTACAGTTCTATTTTTTCATTTGGAATTTAAATGACAAAAATACTCCTGCTCTTTGAAAAAAATTATGGTATCTTATGTTCATATTATGACATCCTACGTGCAGGAAGTCATAATTTTGACGTAGGATGTCATAATATACCACATAATGTCATAATTTTTTTCAAAGAGCAAGAGTATTTCCGTTATTCAAAATTTTCAAATGAAAAAGCAGAACTACGTATATTAAATACGCATTAGAAAGTGGTCGGACAAAAATACTCCTTCTATATTATGACATCCTCAATCATATTGTGACATCCTGTATGCAGAAAATTATAATTTGATGCAGGATGTTATAATATGCCACAGGATGTTATAATTTTTTGGACCATATTGTGACATCCTGCGTATAGGAAGTCATAATATGCCACAGGATGTTATAATTTTTCTAAAATAAAGATATTTTCGTCATATAAATTTTTAAAGAAAAATAAAACTGTAGATATTAAAATACGTTGGAAAGCAGTGGTTATATGGATCAATCATATAATGCGATGTGTTTCACGTAGATTTTTTATATCGCCTGCGGTGCACAAAGAATTTCTCTTAATTATTGGGCCTAACTTCGGGCTGCATCATTGGTTCTGATTTGAGCTTGTTGGGCCAAATATCTGTCCAAGTTGAATTCAAATTCTTTATGCCTCTTTTAAGTCTGCATGGGGTCTGACTTGCGTCGGACGTAGCCCAAACCCAACTCCGCTAATTTAAGAGAGAGAGTTGTGGGTAAACCTCTTTACTGTCAAATCAAGAAGCATGCAGTGCTGATCATTTGGTGGTGCAATATGTTTTCCCGATGTTACAAGGGCCACATTTTGAGAATGACATTATAGGAAAGCAGCACTACCAAACCATGTGGCAGTATGACACGAAGGACCCGTCCGGCACGTGATAGCTGTCGGACAGCCGAACCCGCCACGCGTTCCTCGGCCATTAGCCGGGAGCCCGTTGTCCCTATCTCGTGTAAAGCATATCAAGTCACTGTATGGTGCGAAAAGATTTTGTCTGCTGTAAAAGTTCTCAGAGATACATATGGACGACCAAGTAATGCCTACAAGATAACGATGAGATGGTCCTTCTAAGCAAAGTCTCAAATACAACATTTGTTATTCTTTTATATAAATAATTAGTATGATGGTGACTGTTATAAGTATTATAAAATTTCCTTAAAATTGTTGTCTAAGGATCTTAAATTGCTTTAGCTCAAGCTGATAAGAACTAAAACAATAATTCCAAATCAATTCATATCCATTGAGATTTTCTTAAGAATACACTATTATTTGAGTATTTTTTTTATTGTTTGTATGTAATTTAAGATTTTATTTCCATATTTCTCTCTCAAACATGCATTACATATGCATCCTAAAAAGAAAATATAAAATCTTTATTAAAGCAAATACATGACCAAATGTGTATAAGATTAGGATCCAACAAACTTTAATGGCATGGATATGCCCAGGTACGTACCGTTATTGTAATGAAAAAATAACGGTCAACAATAACTGTAATGAAAGGTCATTAAAGTGAGAAAAAAATAAAGTAACGATCTAGAGGCAAAATAGAATATTCATTTAAAAATATTAGTAGATGGATATTGACAAGAAAAACAACTTTTGTATGAAATACATGCTGTATTTAATGTAATGGGATCTTAAAACAATATTTTCTCAAATATACTGCCATCTCAGTCACTCAATACTTTCCATTATTGAAAAAATAAGTAATAAACCAGCAATATATAAGCTGAATAGCAGATCTATATAACATGTATGAGATATTTATGGGAGAAGCAAGTGGAAGATAAGGATCCGGGCTTCACCTTCGCGAATAGACTAGATTACTCCAGGCATGGGTCAAACGTGGGCTTAGGCGTTCGTTAGCATCGCGGCGCAGGATAAGGGCATCTCCCCATCCTGAAGGAACTAGCCGCCAATGGCGACAAGTTAACGGGCTGGCGTCCAGAAGCCCAATCATAGGACCCATGGGCAGACAGGTTGGACGGCCAAGATTTATTCAGAGTAGACGTGTACGGCCCGATCACACTGACAAAGTTTTTGCACCGCATATTCCAAACATCGCTGGGGAGGAGCAAGTCCCGAGGCCAAATTTTTTTTTAATCTTTCACAACGAGTGACCTCAGGTGTCTCTTTTCGTGGGTACGTGGCAAGAAATAACTTGGTAAGTATCCTATAATTATGGCATTGTGGCAGCTGTCCATCTCAACTGTATGAGCCAAATAATTTATATGTTAAAATAGAAAAAAAGTATAATATGTATACTATCCACAATTCATCAGGTCATAATATTTTAAAATATTTATTTGTGAAAGAATATTTATAATTTAGATTTAACTGCAAAATATATTTTTCTGTAAATTTATCAAAATATTATTGATAATAAAGTGCTTTCCACCCGGCACCCATTGTTAGTTAACACTTATTTTTCCTTTAAACACCACGCTGCCACCCAAAAGGATGAGTGGTCTTTTGGGTGCACAACCAGAGCTATAAAAAGCTTTTTAAATTTTTTTATTTTCTTTCTCAATTTTTTAGTGCTAACAATTCTATCAAAAAGCAAGTAAATTATGTACACAGAGAGAGAGAGAGAGAGAGAGAGAAGGAGGTCGAAGGGTGGTGGTGGCT
>KE506239.1:72811-93210 GCA_000441515.1 Elaeis oleifera
GGTGGACTGTGGCTCAGCAAATCTACGTGGCTTCACTGCATGGAAGAGGGGCACATGCGCGTGGGCCTGCTCCTGTTCCGGCGGCTCGTCAAGTTAACCGGATTTCGATGAGACTTTTCCTTCCATTTACCAGATTACCCCTCCAGATTTTCCCAGGTGACATAACGTGCCTCTCGTTACAATGACCAGATTGTCCATCCCAACTGAACTATCCTAAATCCTTCTCCACCATTGATTGTCATGACATTGTGAAGCTCTTTAAATTAAATAAAAGATTATATTATAATCCATCTCTTCATTGTTCTATAATCATTGTTCTTTTTTTTTTGTGGTAATAATCATTGTTTCTTAAGGAGGAAAAGATGAGCGAATGAAATCTTTGTAGGTCTTTAAACCAAGCTGGAAGGGGTGGTTTTAAGAGTCAAAATAAATGAATAATTAGGTTTTTGTGATAATTTTTTTCATGAGCATAAATTTGTTTTTTTTCTTATTTTCATCAAATGACACTGGGTGATATATCAAAAGTATTAAAAACTACAAAATAATATCTTATTAGATTCCAAAGCTAACTTATGATTAATAATTGTGTTATAATACAAAAACCAATCTTTTGAAGCCAAATAATTTTTCCATCAATACTTAAAGTAACGCTGCTCAATGCAAAAGACTTTTTTCATGAGGTTTAGAGATGGTTAGATGTATGTAATTTTATCATTATGTATGGACAGATTGTAAGTGCGATCGAAGTATCCACAATGCTCAGGTCAAAATGAGGTAATTGTATTATTGCACCAAGACTCACCCCTCTATCATTACTTCTTTTGCTAAATTATCTGTCCTAAAAAATCTAGAGTTAAAGAATTTCTCACCATATTCAAACTCCTTCAATGATTGTTCATTTTTGCTCTTGCCATGTTTCAATCGGTATTAGGATGTTCACTTAATCATGTATGATATCTCTCACAAATAGTATAAGATTATTTTTTTCACCACTTCAATATCCTATGAACTTATATTTCAAGGTCATGTTCACTTCCATTGCTTTTTATTAAAATATGACAATCATCAACTTTTATCATTTCTTTAATTAGAAATAGGTTTTATAGTTAATTCATCCAAGTATCAATTAAGAAATCTTTGTTTTCCATCATTTAAAAAGTTATACAATTAATCATCCATAATTAAGAAATCTTTACTTTCCACTATTTTATAATATACTAAATAAAATACTACTTTGGGTTTGTTATGGATGAAAATATCTTTGGTTTGAATCGAAAATTCGGACACTCCTAGGATCCCGACCAACCTAGGGACGGTCGCCAACATGTACTTCAGCTTCCAACCCCTATCTCCGTGCATTTCAAGTTGCTATCTATATATCGGTCGTTGACTTTCATTATCAAAACAACCCTCAAGCATCGGATATTGATCCAAGTTTCAGACACCGACCTCCACGTCGGCTCTGACCCATGCATCTACTAGTAATCTCTATCCTAATAGTTTGCGTAGTAAGTCTCCAACCTGCACTCTCTTTAACTCCTGTTTTGATCGTCATGATATTCGAAAAGATCGATAAAAAACTTCCATACAATCCCTTCAAATCATACAACTATTAAGAGTAGTTGGCAACAGGCCAGATAAAGTAACCACAACCGTCTAATTTCAAAAAATCGAATCAAAGATCCTGGAGCGATGCATTCAAAAAAGTCAGAGTGGCCTCCAACTCTTTCCTCTCGACTCTTACCTTGATTTATAAATAGAGATAACCAAAGGATCCTCAAGGTATATAATTCACTTATGTGCTTTTTCCTTCTATTCTACGATTTTTGACTTGAGCGTCGGAGGATTTTCATCGAAGTCAACTTCAACTAGAGACTTATGTTGTAGGTCTGGTCGTTTTCATCTTGCAGGGCACCGTCACACTCCAACCAATTCAGCCCAAGTCAGAGATTTGTAGCAATAGTTTATTAAACATTAGTATATAAAAAGAATTTTTAATCATCATTCTGGCCTAATTTCGTGATACTTATGAATAGTTAATCTATATGTAAGATATTTATCGCTAGCGTATTTCACCAATTCCCTACCACTATGTACGATAAAGAATGATCAGAAAATGAAAAGATGATTAATATTAATACTTATATTAAATACACCATATCACTGCTAGAACATGCTTTCATGATTTTTAGGACTAGAAATTAAAACTCTATCTATTGAAAATCTAAAAATAGAAATATTTGTTGAAGTCCCACAGCATGCTACTGTCCGCATTGTATGCTACTGCAAACATTTCATGCTATCATAGATATTTGCATACCCATTTCTTTGATTTGACTTTTATACCCTACATCCCTAAACCTAATTTTAGAAATTATAACACAACCTACAATAGCCTGACAACGAAAATTACCAATTTTACTTTCATAATAAATATTATGTCAATATTTTAGTACAATTGACAATCTTGGTTCTTCCATATGCAACCTAACTCCTAGCTTCATGGTTCAAATAATTTATATGGATTGTTTCTCCTCCTATAATGTACATGCAAGTACCTAATCCTCACATAAGGAATATTAGAAGTAAAGCCATGCAATTGCAAGTCATATCTATATTTGATTCATGAATGACTATTACAACATCTCTTTCAATTGTCACACCATAGAGATATAAGAATTTGATTTTAACAAGATATCCTTTTATACGACTCTTTGTAAATATCATTTTGAGATAGGATGTAGCACAGTAGCTAGGGGGAAGCAAAAGATTATCATTATAACCTTGTGTTCAAGGGTACTGCAAATTGAAAATTATTATAAGGGTAGAAAAGTCATTGCATCCCGGGGCGATGAGGTGAGGAACCCTCCGGGAAAGTGGGTAAGAGAGCAGTCACACCGCTGGGTCGTTTGGAGGATCAAATCCAACGCTTTGCCCGAAATTTTACCTCTACTCTTTCACACCCCTCCACCCCCCACGGCTTTACCTTTACTTCCCTATTTACTCGCCCGTGTCCCTTCCTCCCATGCCCACCCTCCACGAGAGAGATAGCGCTATAGAGGCGAGGACCACCTCCCACCTCTTTCTAATCTCTCCCCAGTTACCGAGCCCCCTTCTCCTAGTCCTTTTCCCCTTCTCTGCTCTCCACTCTATCTTCCCTTATTGCTCGCCGTCGTCGGTAAAGAAGTATTTTGCTCTCATGGAGTAACGAAGCCAGAACCAGTTAGCCAGAGCCAAGAAGGAGGCGGAAGTAAAAAAAAAAAGGTTCCTTTTCCCTCTCTTGTCTTTGAAAGGCGTCTCCTTTTCCCGGTCTATCCTTCTTCTGCTCTGCTTTCGTCTGTCTTTCCGCTTTGCTCGATCTCTCCGACGTCTTTTCTCGTTTTCAGTGCGTTTTTCTGAGCCTCTGTTTAGCCGTTCTTTTCCTGGTTCATCATAAAAGAATTCTTTTTTTTCCTTGTCTTTCGCTTTTTTCTTTTAAAAAATGACCTTTTGCTGGGATTTGGAGCTCGATTGATCATCTTTAATGGCGGAATCGGAGAGGCCTGATGTGGCGTTGATCTCAGAACAAAAAGCTTTTTTATATAGCCATTAGAGATAACTTTCTAGCCTTTCCTATCCTCCAGCCCAAAGTCGCCTCATTTTCTGATAAGAAAGTCGGCTCTTTAAAGGTTTTGTTAAATAGATTACCGCTTTTCCCCTCGTTTGTATCCATCTTCTCTCTGTATTGAGGTAGCTCGACCGTAGCAACTGTGATCCGAATCGAGGGATTTGTCGGTATTTAGGTACTTGGATTTCGTTTCCCCCTCTGTTTGCTATTGTTCGGACGAAAGTTTTAATCTTTCGGCGGTTTCGCTTTTCATTTTGCCGTATCCAGTGAGAAACGCGTTATTTCCTTCGGTTTGAGTCAGATTCGGACACACGCGATTAGATTGCACGCCGTGTCTTTTAATTATGCCCAAATATTCCGTTTTTATTGATGGGAGATGAGATGGGCCGATAAAGACTAATTAGCATCGGCATCTGCAATAACCCCTCTTAGGTATTTCCAAAAATTTCATCTTTTCCTTGGAGTTTCTTCATTTTTCTTCCATCAAACCTTCAAAACTTCTCCATAACCATTTTGTAGCGGATAAAAAAGAAATATCAATCTCTCTATTCTTGCAGCCACCTCAAGTAAGATCAATTGGTTCATTATGATCATAAAGTTAATGTTCTGATCGCTGGTCTGGTTTCGCTGCCATCTATCTTGGAGTGTTTTGACGTCGGTAATTGGAATTAGTGCTGATGGATTTTATGGATTATTATTATTATTATTATTACTATCATCATTTTACTTATTAGATGATGAAAAGGTGATTGGTTTATTATATTTCTATTTTTGGGTAACTGAATGATGTCTGGTGTTTCCCTTTTGTTGAGAGGCTTCTTATTTTCCTTTTCGATTTCATTTATGTCTTGGCTTGGAGATGCACTTTGATATCTTTGCTTTTGTTGGGTCTGATATGGATGTCTGCTTTGTTGGGCTTGGAGAGATTTCTATGAAAGTGAATTTGTTTTGCCACCTCTGGAACTTCTGATGGATATGGAAAGGAAAACATGGGATGTTTCGTGAATGATGTGGGGAAATGGAGTTTGTTTGTCCATCTATGCTATGTATGTGATGTTTTAATGGTGCATCTTGATATGCTGTTTTTGAGTTGTTACATTAACCCACCCATATGTGAAGTGATTGTGTTGGGTGGAAATCCTAACAGATTGTTTGGCTGTGGGTCTAGTATGCTTTAAGTTTTAAAACCATTCCATTACATGGCATGCATGTTGCTCTGATACTAGCTATACATGTTTCTTGAATTGATTTAATTTTCCTTTATGAAAATTTGTTAATTGTAAAAAAATTTCCTTGATGGTCAGTCCTTGTTGTTCCTGATATTTTATCTTGCTAATTAAAGATCAATAATTTTGCTTGACTAAAAGTTTGCTGCATAAAATTGATTAAATTTGTGTTTCTAACACTCTATGATCTGGTATGCTTAGTTATTCAGGTTGTTTGTATGCTGAATATTTTTGTGTCCATTTTCCTGTAGAAAAATGAATTTATATCTGTATTTTAGAGGGATTTCATGATCTATCCCAGAAAGTTGATTTGTTCAGATCTAGCTGTTCCTGATGTGATTTGTCTTCTCCTATATGCAAACTTGTCTATTAAATGGATTCCCCACCCTTCCCTCCTCTTTTCTCTTCTATTTTTCATACATAATTTGAGATATATGTTTTTCGCATCAATTCAGCAAATAAATCAAAAATTGCTTGAAGCTATGGGTATTATTGCTTTCTTTTAATAGATACATGTGAAGAACTAGAGCCTTTCGTGTTGGCCCTCTAGAAGAAGGCCATTACCCAGTTATTGTTCCAGTAATCCGGTGTCTTGGGAGGGGCAGGTTGGAGACAGACCTAACTTTTAGCCTTCTTTTTTTCTTCTCTGGCACAAGATGGTTGCCCTTGCACTTGACCTTGTGTCACTGCGCTTGTCTTGGCACTCTATTATTCAAAATTAGATATAATAAATACTTGCTTTTGATCAAACATATTTTTCCATTTTCAACATGATGACATGCGCTCCTTATTTATTATACGCATGGAATGAATTTTCCTTTGAATTTGTTGAATTTAATGCATATCCATTATTTAATACATATGCAAAGAGGGTATCTCCTTTTCTATTTTTGAAAATCATTCTTTGTATTTAATTTCCTTTGTTGTCTGTTCATTTGGTACAGGCAAATTATATAAGATTGTTAATAGATAATAACATTGTTCAATTCCATGCATGTTAATTGAAATTAATGCTTTATTTGAAAAAGATATCTGCATTTGGGAGATGACACCCTCTGATTTTTTTGCTTGTGTTCGTTGATTGCAGGACTTTCTTGCATCTGTTCTCGATTCTGTGTGATATAGACTTGATTGCTCGTGCTGCATGCAATGATGGCTGGGCTATTAATGGACAGCATGATCTTCTCTGGTAGCCAAAACAACTATGTGCCACTCATGCCCTGTGCTCCGGAGAAGAACCTCAGTTACGGCACCCTCCTTAATCAGCCTGTTGTTGGTGATGCCATTTTAGGTGAGGGAGATCTAGTGGATCCTCCCCCTGAAAACTTTGCTGAGGCTGGAGATGAAGAGAGTGATGATGATGTTGACATAGAAGAACTTGAGCGGCGTATGTGGAGGGACCGGATGCGGCTTAAACGTTGAAAGAGCAGCAACAAAACAAGAACAAGGAGCAAGGGGCGACTTGTCCAAGCAGCGGCAGTCCCAGGAGCAGGCACGACGCAAAAAGATGTCACGTGCCCAGGATGGGATCCTGAAGTACATGCTGAAAATGATGGAGGTCTGCAAGGCCAAGGCTTTGTCTATGGGATCATTCCTGAGAAAGGCAAGCCTGTGAGCGGGGCATCGGACAACCTGAGGGGCTGGTGGAAGGAGAAAGTCCGGTTCGACCGGAATGGTCCTGCTGCTATTGCCAAATACCAGGCTGAAAATTCCATCCCTGGTGCTTGTAATGAATTGAACGCTGGGACTGCAAGCCCTCATTCATTGCAGGAGCTTCAGGATACAACACTGGGCTCTCTCCTATCAGCGCTCATGCAGCACTGTGATCCACCGCAGCGAAGGTTCCCCTTGGAGAAAGGAGTTGCACCACCGTGGTGGCCTACTGGGAAAGAGGAGTGGTGGCCTGATTTGGGCATCCCCAAAGATCAAGGGCCGCCACCCTACAAGAAACCACATGATCTTAAGAAAGCATGGAAAGTTAGTGTTCTGACTGCTGTCATCAAGCACATGTCGCCCGACATTGAGAAGATACGCAGGCTGGTGAGGCAGTCTAAGTGCCTTCAAGACAAGATGACTGCGAAAGAGAGTGCGACATGGCTGGCTGTGGTCAAACAGGAGGAGGAGATGTACATGCAGCTCCACCCAGATGCTTGCCCTCATCCGTTCTCGGGAAGTGGTGTCACAGGGGCCATCTCCTTTAACAGCAGCTCCAGTGAATATGATGTTGAAGGTGTTGATGATGGCAAGAGCGAGGATGTTGCAAGCCAGAACATTGGTGTTGATGGGAATGCTTTCAACCTGATTGCTGCTGCAGGCAATGAGAAGTTTGTGGTTTCCGCTCCACTTAAGGAAGAGACTAACATGGAATTCATCCAGAAGAGGACTGTTGCAGAGCCTGAATTGATGCTTGACCAGCGTGTTTTACCTGTGATAACATGCAGTGTGTACATAATGATGTCCGCTTTGGGTTCATGGACAGGAATTCGAGAAACGGTCACCAGTACCTCTGCAAAAATCAGAAGAGTCTTCCTCAGGGTATCTCAGCAACTGCGCCTGGCCTGCGGATGAATGAGAACAAACCCCAGTTTCTCTATGCCCTTGAACACCCAGCCAAATCCAGCCGGTCTTGGATCAAGCGTCAATCCTATCAATATCTCTGATCTGGGTATTCCTACTGATGGGCAAAATCGATCAGTGATCTGATGAACTTCTATGAGAACAACATCAATCCTAACAAGAACTTGAACCAGGAAGGCATGAGCCAGGGAGGTCCAAGCCTGGGCTGCATGACTCTATTGGATGGGCAGAATACTCTTCAGCAGAGGCTTCAAATAGAGGATAACTTCTTCGGGCAGGGGACTGGAATGGGTGGCAGTGCCTTTGAAGAGGCCAGCAACTTAATGCAGCAGCCACAGTTCTATGGCCGTGAAGACATGATGCCATTTGATCAGCAACTTGGGAACCAGCCTACTGATATGGGTGCTGACTTCAATTATGGGCCTGGTTTTAATATGCCTCCAATGGACTATACTGATGCAATGCAAAAAGGGATGGAAGAGTCGCCGCAGAACTTTCCAAACTGGTTTTTCTGAATGAAATGAAAGAACCTGATCCAGATGCACCGTGAGGGCATCCGAGCATGCAAGTTCATGGGCTCATCTCATGCAATGGAGTAGAATTTTGTGCTGAAAATCGTTGTAGAAATGTCTAGTTTGGGTTAAGGTGGTTCTTTCCCTGCATTTAGTTATATATTTTCGTTTTCTTCTTTATTTTCTGGAACAAATCTTTATATTTCTGAGATTGCTTCATAGGGGTTCCCTTGAGGTTCTCTGAGTGAGGGATTCCATCAGACTGGGGTAAAAGTTTAGGGTTGTAGGGTTTGCACTAGTTGCAGGGGACTGATGAATGATTGATTTATATGATCGAATCCCGCATTGAAATCTTTATAGACATCTAGTGTTTAAACCTTTGTTGGGGTTAATTATAGTATAGTTTTGCTTTTGTTTATAAATATGTAGTTGTTTTATTTGGAGCAAATTCAGTGCTTGTTGCTTCTTGATGTTGGTTAAATTTGGTGTGTGATTGCTGATCACCATTCTAACATCTTTATACTGAAATATAGACCATCGAAGTGTGAATGTGCCGATCACCTTGATTGGAAAATGTGGAGTTGCTGCTGTAATATTTTGCTATCAAGATCCATAAATAACTCTGAAGCTGTGATGCCCTCTCTGCTTGCTTGTTAAATGGCAAATGGTTGCCTTTCATGGATGATGCCATGGTTTTCTGTTTCATGGATAATGGTATTAATCGAGCTCTGCTGATCGCTGTTGAGGACATTATATTGCTTGCAAACTATCCATCATCTGCTTAGATGGATTGCCTCTTTCTGTGCTATATAAGCAGGTTCCGACTTTCTAATTGCAAATCTGATGCCATAATTTTGCTCATTAGTGACATGTATGAGCTGCAACTATTCCTGAGCAAGCTCTAATTGAATTGTTGTGGTTCCTTGTAGATTGCTGACATCTTAGCGAAGTGGTATCTACCATCTTGCGATATGTTCTCTGCCATCTTTCTCCCTGTTCAGTATGTTCTCTTGCATGCGGCAGTGTTAATTCAATTGCTACAGATGCTCCCGCTGCTTGCTTCGTGAGAGTCCTCAAACGTGCTGCTGGTGGCTGCCATGCCCCACATTAGTTAAAACTCTTGAATCAATATTTCTGTTGGCCTGCACTACTATGGTAAGTAAACTTTAGGCAGATCAAAGACTAAAGTGCCTTTTAAAAAACTTTAAAGTGCTGTCAATCATCTTTATTGGTACTCTTTCTTGGTCATGGGTATCACATCTCTCTTTGTGTGGGTGGTATATATCCTATCCCACCTCTCTTTTGTGAGCCTCTTCACATGCTCATTTGGACTCTTTTTAAAGGGTCATGAGTCGTGATGAGGACTAGATCCTCTCCCTGTGAACATGCCTCCACAGAAGTGGTCTAAACACCAAGCAGGAGTTCATGTTGGAATGAATAGAGATATCAGATAAAATTTTCGCGGGGGGGGGGTGGTTAATGTGGATGCATTCTAAACATCGGAGTTAGTTTAAGCAAAGTAGAGCTGAGCATGGGCCACCAAACCTGGTTTGGTCGGCTCCGAGTCCACCTTGAGTATCTTCCACTAAACATGGATTGGAGTCTATTTGTCCCTTGGAAGTGCAGAGACGGGACAATGGAGGAAGAAGCCTGGAAGGAACAATGCAATATTCAAGTCTTAAAGTTGGTCCATGGAAGGTATAAAGATCATCTTGACCAAGTTGGCTCCTGATAGTAACCTTTAGGATGCCCTAGAAGACTTCCACAAGATAATAGGGATGCATTTCTTTGACTTAATTGGCTTGCATTGGTGTCGTTGAATATTGAATAGCGTAATTAGCAAATATCACATGCCTAAATAATTGATAGTGATGGATTTATTGAATAAAGGTGAAGGCATCACAGTCTACCACCGCCGAATAGTGTAGATATACACTATATAATATGCAAAGTTAAGGAATACCTGCTTCATTTATGATGAGTGAAAGGAGTCTGATGTGATGTGTTTAATAGGAGCAGCTAAAGATTAGCATCGGTCGGGTCTGGGTCAAGCATGATCAAACCTGATCCACTTAGACCATGGTTGATGTTATCACTACATATCATCAACATCGGTTCATGTTAGGCACTATGGACCTATAAGTTGGATTGGCTTGGTTTGGTCAAGCTGGGTTGGATCAGCTCTCTCTACATTGGACTACTTTGTTAAGAGATTTCTTTGATAGTTTGGCAGGGTCAGGGACAACCAATTTTAGCCAAATTTCATTAAACCAGTCGAACCTTTTAGACCAAACCTGGTCTGAGAGGACCGGATCAGTCTTAGAATGGATTATTTTTGGGATTGGCTTCTAGCTCAGTTGGTGCTATCCATTTTGGTGATGAAGATTCTTCACGCAAGCCCTTAATAGTTAATATGGAAAGGGAGAGCCAACCGACCGGTTTGGAGATAAAAGGGACCGGGCCCAATGTCCACTCTCTCTCTCTCTTCTCTGTTGTGTGACAACCCTTGGCAGCATCTTCCTTCTTTTTGCCTATGCTTTAAATAAATCGATGGTAACAATTACATGTGCCTCTTACTGTGTTATACATAATATGCACATAATAAAATACTTTGCATGAAAATTCATTAATTTTTCAGTTACGGAAGGTCAACATTTATGTTTTCATTTCTTAGTTTCATGATTATGATTGTGTATAGGATTGACGGTTGCTAGAATAAAATAGTCATAAAAATGAGAGCATATGGGCTGAGAAAGTCTGAAATGTATTGATCCTAAAAAAAATATATATAAAAAGATTCTTCTTACAAATTTCTTTTTAGAAAAATGGTGATGTTCATGTAAATTCTCTTTAAGGGGATCATGGTTTCTCAAATTAAAGATCCGTTAAAGTCGTGAAATTGCTTCCCTCCCTAATAATTTACAAAATTTGCACCTACTGAAATGTACCTTCGCATGGATTCAGGTCGCGATGAGAGTTGAAACTTCTCATGCAGCCCCACAAACATGGGCCAAGGAGTCTGAAAGAAACAAATTATGCTTGGCATTAATCACATATTTATTCCCTTTGGCCCATATATTGGCATATATTGGCTGGTACATTTATCTTGTGCTCCAACAGTATTGCGAGCCCCAGCATCACGTTGGACTGACCTAGCCCATTGGCCAGCCTGGACCAGAGAAGCTGGCGCATTGGTACGGTCATGCATGTTGCTCGCATCAGAGGAGCAGAAGACTCCCATCGGGTAGTTTTTTTTTTTGGTTCAAGTTCCACAGGGAAAGAGGGATCAAAAGGCAAGAGAACTCCAGTAATATCTAGCATTTGGTCCATGGGAGGTCTCCTCCTTTCCTCTAGCCGTTGCATCCCATATGTCGATCAATCATCGGCAAATTTTTGAATCCTTTTAGTTTTTGTCGAAAGTTCTTCATCAATTCGGACAAAAAAAGCTCCGGAATTTAGATAATATCCCTTGTGCCTTTCTTCACCACCTTTCCCAATTCCAAGGCCATTGTCTTCAATCGGATCATCATCGGATTGTTGCTAGATTTCATCATGAAGAGCCACCCCTAATTTGTGTTACTTTTCTCCTATTTTGATTTTGTTCCGTCTGATTCGACATTATTCGTGGTTGAGACTTTCACTGAAGCTCTGATCAAGCTTTCGATGAGCCTTGCTATCTTAGAAAAGCTTGGGCCATCGGCCGATGAGTTGGGATACTTGAGTTTCCTTTGTTTGTGCTAATCTATTGACGCTTCTTATTTTCTTTCCACTGCTAGCCATCGTGGCCGATGATACTATTGCCATGATCTTCTCCGAAGGTTGTGTATTGGCAGATGTCTGCCACCTTCGCCAGCCATGCCCTTTGTTCTAGAAAAGAAGGGGAAGAATCCCTTGTTTTGCGATTAAATCAAGAAAGAAGAAAAAGAAAAGAAAAGAAAAGAAAAAATAAAGAAAAAAAGTAGATGGTCTCTCTCTCTCTCTCTCCTCTCTTTCTCCTCTTATTTTCTCTTTAGTTTTCTCTTATTTGATCTTTCTCTCTCTTATTTGATCTTTCTCTATCTTCTCAAGCTTCTTTCTCCCTCTAGAGGGTAAGTAGCCCCAAAGTCTCTCTCTTGCAACTCATGTTGTTCTTAATATAAGGGTCCTAACCATGGTCCTTAGGTAGTGAGCCAACTCCCACCCTAGCTCTTATTGGATCCTGTTAGATTTGGTCATCCTCAATTATGGTATCTGACTTGTATCCCACCTTGATCTAGGAGGATCCTCAAACTCAAGGCGGATCACTTTTGCCACTATGGGTAGGATTGGATAGGATCCAGGAGCAATATCCACCATATTGGGAAGTCGAATTGCGAGCCAAATTTCTGGAGAACATAATTTAGTCATTTGACATCTGATTTCAATGATCTTATTTTCTAAATTGGATAGTTTTTTGAGATATATGATATAATACCACCCCATAAGGGGAGATGCCTCTAGTGATTTAGTCAAAATTTTTTCATCTAGGTTCTAAAATGGGCTGATCAACTTGAAAATTTTTCTTTCAAATAAGATTTTGACTGAACATAGCTTTTAATCCAAAAAAATTTGATGGAGTGACAAAAGGCAGAGTTAATGTAGAAGTCGAGATCTACCTCCTTAAGAATTTTAGCTTTTTTTAGATTATTTCTAGTAGATATGTCTATTTTAGCCAAAAGAGTCATATTAGAACTAGAAGAGGAATCCGACATAATTTATATAAGGATGGACCTTGTTATTATAAATAGAGGATTTGTATCTTATTTTAATCAATGAAAAAAATAAAAGAGAAGAAAAATGGACTTAAGCCATACTTTCACAGTTCTTCTATCATATATTTTTTTTAATGAGATTCAAGTTGAGCAGATTGAGTAAAATCTTTCTTCTCTCCGATCGGATCATACTTTGACTTTCAATGATATAAAATTATCCGACCTAACTGACTTGGGTCGTCGAACTCCATCACTCGACAGTTCTATCCTTGATCTATTTTGATTCGAGCATGAAACCACACCCTAATTGCAACCCTAGTTGGGTTATTCCACTTTCTTAAACCGTTTGGATTCTTCAAGGTTTCTTATTTGTTGGAGTTCTAAGACATTGACTATAAATTAGTTAAATTTAATGACCTTGAATGGATGCATATGATCTAGTAGATTGAAGTGTGGATTAATGAATGCTTTACTTGGATTTGTCGCAGATAGAGGTAGATAACATAACACTTCAAGTATGCTTTTGAACAATCTTTGAAAATTATAAATAGTTATTAATTTAATCTATGCTCTCATTTTTTATTTGATAAAAAAGGTCAAGCATGCATTGTTTTATCATTGAAATAATTTATTTAAACATATGATTTTCTTTGAGAAATAGACTCGAAAAACTTGACTAGAGAATTTATAAAATTGCTTTTATATATGTTCTTACAATGACTATGATATGGCCCTACCAACGAGGATTATACGTTAGACTTGTTACTTATAATACGAGAAACTCATTTTGATGCCAAGCCACCAGTGATTAGAATAGTAGTATCTGTTATCTAGTACTTTATGCAATAAATTTTTATTGTCAGGCCCATGCCATTGGGTTACATGATCATAGCTTGATGTTGAGTTTATTATTAGTTTATAAAATTAAATATTATCAAAAAATATATATTATTTGAGATTTATTTTCTTAGTAAATATTATATGATTTATTTGCTTAGCATACTTAGATCCTTCTTTGATGTGCTATATTGCTTATTAGGATAGTGTAGCACATTTTTTTTTTTTTTAAATTTTCATATCATGAATCATGATTGCTCAAAATTTGGGGGAGTGCACTACATTGCTTGGAGTTATTTGAGTTATCTAGATTTCTAGCTTAGTTTGATTTAGTTTGAATATTTGATTTGGATGAATCATTATGATTTATGCTACGTAAAGATATTTAATATGAAAATAATTTTTATTAATTTTATTACATTCATTTTTGAAGATTGAAGGCTTATCATTTTTATCATTTTAAAAATTTTATGATTTAATTTGTAGCCTTGCATGCTTGTAGGACCTATCCTATAGGTATGAAGTGTCTATTACATGCTCAGTTCAGGACATGACAAGTATAATCGATATTTTATATATTTCTGACAAAAATAGCAAGATATTAATAAATAAATCAATTATCTTATAGATTTTGAGCATACCTGCAATTTACCTAATTGTAATTCCTAAAGTTTGATTCCGTGCAAAATCTATTAGTTTGGGCACAACTTGATGATTATGTTGGTAATAGCTGGTTATTGTTGCTACTTTATTTTTATTTAGATTTTTTATATGTATACCCTCCTAAACATTTAAATTTATGTAAACATCTTTCAAAATTAATATTTGCATATGTGTCCTCATAAAATATTTATTTATACGTATATCCCTTATTTTTCTTGTTCCTTGTATATGTACCCACATGATCTAATGCCATTAAAAAGCTAATAATTTAAAATTAAAATGACTAAAATACCCCTATCAACAGATGTGCAAAAAGTGTAATTTATAAGGGTACATATGTAAATAGTAATTTTACGAGGGCATTCATGCAAATTTGAATGTTTGGAAGGGTATAGATGCAAAAAATCCTAAACATAAATACAAGTCTCTTGATTTGTTAATTCTTTCCTTATTTAATAGAAAAAATTAAAATGTATAACTAAAATAATGAATATACTTAATTTGTTGACTTACATAGATAAAAAGATATTTTATCAAATGATAGATTAAAATTATTTATCTAAAAAACGAGATAGATTATAACTATCCATATTTCCTCTAATATATAATAATATACTTCTGGGAGGAGTATCTTATCCTAATATTAGATGGATTGCCTGTATATTTACATAGAATGGATATAGTTGCGGGTTTGAGCATTATGTAACAATAAAAATTTGCAATGTAGGTTTGGACATTATGCTGAGTAGTTGGAGGAGTTTGCCTTGTCAAGTGCTTTGCTAGAGTTTGCCTTACTAGATGAAGGAAAACTAGGCAAGCCTTCGATGTTCCATGGTAAGAGTGGAGGTAACAAAGTTGGAGGAGAGAAATAGAACAAGTGAGATATTATAGTGGGTTTCCTACTCTAGAACATTAGGAAGGCATGAGAAATGCCAACACTATCATTTTTTGAAGCCAAGAAGAGATTGTTGGAGGTTATGATTAAGGCTTGGCAGTGGTAGATATGAAGCTGGCTCCCTCTTCAGAAACTATGGAAAGTTTCATAGGAAAAACTATGCTAGCTATTAATCTCTATCAATCCCCTTGCTACTAGTAGGAAGAAACTATGCTGGCTCCCTTTTTGGAACTATGGAAGGTTTGGTAGGTAGAAATTATATTGGATGTTAATCTCTATTAATCCCTTTGCTGTTAGTAGCCTTATTTTGATTTATAATAGTTTTTATGATTCTTTTTCCTCTTCACTTTCTCTCCTTCTCTTCCCTTTGTCTGAGGGATTTTTTATAGTTATTTATTGATTAAATAAAGTTCTAATGAGTCATCCCATCTTTGCCTAGAAACAAAATATAGTATTCTAATATATAATATATTATATAATATCATCATATTGTTGTATTATGTAATATGTTGTTACATTATAAAGTAAGTGGGTCCGAATCCATCCAGATAAAATAGATAAAATTAAATTAAAATTTTTATATTTATATCCTCCCAAACATTCAAATTTGCATAAATATCCGTGTAAAATTACTATTTGCATATTGCTCTTATTATTTTTTTTCTACGCATCTACCCATAAGGGTATTTTTTGCCATTTAAATTTTAAATCGTTAATTTTTTAACGCTATTAGATGATATGGATATATATATAAAAATAAAGAAGAAGAAGGGTATATATGCAACATAAGTATTTTATGAGGGTATACATATAAATATAATTTTGAAAGGATATTCATGCAAATTTGAATGCTTAGGATGGTATACACATAAAAATCAATTTTTTTATGATGTTTTAAGGTGCTCTGGTGTGTGGTCTTACACTATCTCTTCTACCATATTATAAGTTGTAAAAGATCCAATTTAAGTGCTTTAACATCATCTAACCTATTTTTGCATCCTTAGTATAAGAGAAAAACTTTTTTAATACTATTTATAATATATATGCAAAATACATGACTAGTGCTAAAAGATTCCAAATATATGATAAATTTAAAAAAATCATAAATGAATTAGGTGATGTATTATAGCATTTTGAGCAAAGTTAGTATTCTTTAAAATTTATTGTAAGGAAGGATTTCTTATAAAATTGTATAAAATTATTTACTATATTGTATTGTTAATCTATAATGTTCAAGATCTAACTTATTGCTATATTATATTTACTATAAAATTGATATAAGTGTCATGGGTTCAAAACATGGAAACAACTTTTCTATATGGAGGGTAAGTCATGTATTGTTTGAATTTATCCAAAGAAACTCCATTCAGATGTGGCCCACACTACCATACATTAGGATTTATTTTAGTTGGTTTAGTTTAATCACTCTGATTAAAGATAAGCCTTTGATAAAATGATAAGGATGTACTTGATTATTGTGATAAAGTTAAACTCTATATAATTATTATGGATAACGTCCATCTTAGTCTTTGTGATTAATTCAGATACTGCCTCTGATGGGTGAAGCACGTTATAAAAGGCACCCTCCTAAGGACTTGGTCCCCAACTCATTCAAGTGCTTGTGTGGTCCTCTTGATCGAAAATACTCAGAGTTGGGATTAAGAATCAAGGTGCTGCTCATGGTAAGTTCTATTGCTTTATAAAATTTAATACATGCATCTATTCCTTATAGTGATGGGAGCCTCATATACTAGATTATCCTTTTTAATTATATATTAATTTAATAAGCTTATATTTACTATGACCAACAATTAATCTGATTTGAATTCTTAAAGATATCGGACTCTTGTTATGCATATAGAATCATGAAAATCCCAATTTAAGGAGTGTGAGAACTGGTCCCTTTGGACCCGATCAATGTGAAGTCGGCAAGACCGACCAACTTCATCGGAACTTCTCAAAAAAGAAGAAGAGGAAGAAGACTAGTTTGACTGAAATAGGAGAACCTTGTCCCCTACTTGATCGAGGCCATAGGAGAAGATAAGGCTGTGAGGGCGGCTGATAGGAGATGTATGTCGGTAGGGAGAGGTTATTTGATAGATTATAATGGTGAGACCCGGCTTTATCCAAGGATAGTCGAACCTATCCCTTCCCTATCTCTTCCTTTAAAAACCACCACCTCTTGATCAACCCATCACCAAATCTTCCACCACCTCCCTCTCCCTTCTCCCTCACCTCCGATAGTTGTCAAACTTTGCAATCAAATCCTCGTCGCCCAAAAATTTTCTTCCCCCTAATTTTCTCAATTTTCCTATTTTGGGGTGTGATAGTCACCATACTCTCTCTATTGACTGCAACCCATCACCACCGCTTAGTAAGCCTCCTCCCCTCTCTTTCTTATTCTTGGACCTGGATGCCGCTGCCATGGCATAAGGGGCAGTATCCCTTTTCTTCTTCTCTTGGTTACCCTCTCACCATCGGTTGGACCACCGTCTGATGCCACCATCGCTGGCCGCTCTAGCTATCTCACCATTAACCCCCATCCTCCTGTTGTCCTTTAGGAAACCCTAAGAGACCTTGGGTTTGGTTAAGGAAGAAAGAAAGAAAGAGAGAAACAAAGAGAAAAAATAAGAAATAAAGAGGAACAGAGAGAGGGACTCAATTTTTTTTAGTGAACCTAACTTGTTGTTTAGAGTCGATCTAATTGAATTTAGGTCAAACTGAACCATGTAGATGTGACTTATGAATCAACCCAATTCTGATCTAGACCAAAATAGACTAAGATTCTCTTTCTCTTTTCATCTAATTGTTCTTAATTAAAGACTAATGGCCTTGATAATTTATTTGATCAGAGCCTTGATCACTTGAAGAGCATCAGATCTGAGGATCAGGTCACATGCCGAAGATTGTGATTTTTTGGAATAAACTGATTGTAAGTTTCCATTTATCTCTAGATTTATTTTGCATATATTCATATGTTTAAAAATTAAATTTATACATAAAAATTATTAAAATATTTAAAAATTATTAAGGTTTGAAAGTATATATTTATGTATGAAAAAATTTAAATATTAGATCAAGCATGGTGTCACCTCTATATGATTACAAATTTGAAATGAGATGATTTCTTTATTTTTATGTTGCATGATTTTTAGAACCAAGATTATTCATAATTTTGAATAAGAAAAAAATTATTCTCTTATTTCTGAAAATGAGATGAAAAAACTTGATTTGATATTATTATAAATTAAGTATGATTGTTTATAAAAATTAATTATGATAAAATTATGAGAAAAAAACTCTCTAGTTATACTATGATTCGGATCTAGCCAACGGGACTGATCGTTGGCCATACATTAGAAACTAGTTTCTTCTGGATCTAGCTAGTTAGGGCTTATCACTAGTAGAACTAGTTCTTTTAGACCTAGCTAAAGGGCCAATCGTGGATACAAGCTGATACGTCGTATGTATATATTTTATAACTGTTGGGTATAAAATACCCTCAGCCAAAGTTCTTGACAGATGGCACCCATCCGGGCTTCCCCAAAATGGATTCTTCAGATGCCTGTCAGATTGCTCCAAGTGCCATCTGGATTCCGTTGCCGGCCGACCTTCTACAGTACTCACTGAGCTCTGCTACCGATCGATCTTCTACAGTGATCGGTGCCAGACTGAATTCCCTTCAAGTTGTGTCTACGGCTGAACTTCCTCAATGACTGATTTCTACTGCTACCGAACTCCAGCCGAGCTCCTACGGGAGCGAGCATATTCATCCGGACTCCTACGGAAGCCAGACCACTGCCCCAAGTCTCTATTGCAGAGAGATCCGGACTCCTACGGGAGCCGGACATTTTCTCCGAACTCCTGCTGTAGGTACACTTTACCCGGACTCCCACAGGAGCCGGACTTCTTCTCCATATTCCTATTGCAGGAGGATTCCATCTGAACTCCCACGGGAGCTGGATCAGTCTCAAATCTCTACTATGGAAAGGCTTGGGCTCCTACGAAGACGGCCCGCTCGCCCGAACTCCTGCGGGAGAGGAACTCCAACAGCAAGTAAATTTCATCCGGACTCCTACGGGAGCCGATTTATTTCATCCGGACTCCTACGGGAGCCGATTTATTTCGTCCGGACTCCTATGGGAGCCGGACCCCTTCTAATCTCTATTGCAGGGAGATTCAGTCCGAACTCCTACGGGAGCCGGACTCCTTTTTCAGACTCCAATTGCAGGCAGACGTCATCCAAACTCCCTCAAAGGGCGGTTAACTCCGAGCCCCGGCCAAGAGCAGATCACGCCAAACCTCTAATACGGACGGTTTACTCCGAGCTCCAACTACAAGTGTTCTACCTCAAGCAAACTCCACCCGAACTTCTAATCATAAACGAATATCTCCCGAACCTCTAACACGGACGGAGGATTCCGGCCGAGCTTCCTCAATAGGCTGTTCCTGTCTGGGCTTCTACAAAAATGAGCCCCAACCGAACTTCTGTAATGGATGGACCCCCTCACAGTCGAACGAACTTCCACGATAGACGAACTCCAGCAGCTGGACTCCCCCAATGGCCAACCGACCTCCAACAGTGACAACCGACCTCCAACAGTGCCAACCTACCTCCAGCAGTGTCAGCCGACCTTCGTCAGTTCCGTCCGAACTTCAACGATATTCTGTAGATTCTTCCAGCGTACAGGCTTCCGCGACACCTCCCGAATGCAGCCATCGGACGATCTTCCACCGGACCCCTCATGCAACCAGGTCTCCCCAACGGACATCCTTCAAATGAACCCCCACACCAGGCCGATACCAGTCGAGTTTCACCAACGAAATTCTCCAACTGAACTTCCACAGCAGAACGACCTCAGCCTACGCAGTGCCAACGTCTGAGACACCCGTCATCAGCGGGTTCGTCAACAATCTCGAAAACATCCGAGCTTTCCTCAGACTGGGAATCACTCCACTCCTCCGGACACCCCTTACCGAGCTTCTCCTGACGAGCTCGGGCTCACTGACAGGCCACCATAGTGGCCATAATGCCGCTTCACTTCCTGTAACGGATCCCACGCGGCTCCATCATGCTCTGGCAAGTCACGACAGCGGACATCTTTTCACTCTCCGTAACCGGCCCACGTGGCAGGACATAGCGATGTCCACGTCCCCGCTCCACAATCCTCCGTAACAAACTCCTGAACGGCCCACTATCAGGCGGTTACAGGCGTCGCCATCAAGTTTGTTGCACCCTCTGCCTATAAATAGGCCCCTAGATACGTTATTCTCTAAGCTCTCATCTCTATCTCAAAACTCTGCTAAAATTTCCGTTCGAGCTCTCCATTCTTGTTGAGGCAGAGAACTAAC
>KE506239.1:122626-134329 GCA_000441515.1 Elaeis oleifera
ATCGAAATGCATGTTCCAACTTGGAGAAGCTTGCTTCAGTCCATAAATGGATCTATTTAGCTTGCATACTTTAGATTCATTTGTGGATGTGAACCCTTCAGGTTGTATCATATACACCTCTTCTTTCAACTCTCTATTAAGAAAAGTGGTTTTGATATCTATTTGTCAGATCTCATAATTTAGATATGTCGCTATAGCAAGCATAATCCGAATGGACTTGAGCATTATCACAGAAAAAAATATCTCATCATAGTCAATACTATAATATTGATGATATCCCTTGGTAACTAGATAGATTTTATAGATCTCTACCTTTTCATCTGCTTCTCTTTCTTTTTGAAGACTCATTTACACTCTATGGGTTTAATCCCTTCGAATGGATCAATAAATATCCATACACCATTGATCTTCATGGATTTTATTTCAAATTTCATGGCATTTAGCCATTTCTTAGAATCGGACCTCTGTATAGCTTCCATATAGGTGATCAGATCCTCATCATTCTTATCTAGTTTGATAGGATCACCATCTCAGATCAAGAAACTATAGTATCTGTCTAGTTGATGCGGTACTCTACTGAATCTCCTTAATGGCACCTCTATAGCAGGCTTTAGATTTGATTCTCCAATTAAATCTAATACTATATTCCTACTCAAAGTTGTCTGATTTTCTACCTTATGAACTTCACCAAGTTCGATCGTAATGGTATTAGTTCTTTTTCTAAGAAACTCTCTTTTCAAAAAGATAATCTTATTGCTGACAAACATCATTTATTTTTCAGTGAGATAGAAATAATACTTTTAGTTTCTTTGGGTACCCTACAAATAAATACTTGTCAGATCTGGATCCAAATTTATCTGTCTTTAAACATTTGAAGTAAGCCAGACATTCCCAAATCCTAAGGTGTGAGAGTACTGGCTTACACCCTATCCATATCTTATATGCAATTTTATTTATAGACTTGCTTGGAATCCTATTCAGTACATAGCATGTAGTTTCTAGAGCGTATCTTCAGAAGGAGATTGGCATAGTCGCAAAGCTCATTATGGATTGAACTATATCTAACAGTGTTCGATTCCTTCTTTCTGACATTCTATTATGTTGTAGTGTCCCCGGAGGAGTCTATTGTGAGAAAATCTCATTCTCTTCTAGATATGTCAGAAACTCATTGAAAAGGTATTCACCTCCTCGATCTGATCGAAAAATTTTAATACTCTTTTCAGTTTATTTTTTTACTTCATTATAAAATTATTTGAATACTTTAAATAATTTAGATTTATATTTCATATGATAAACGTACCCATACTTAGATAGATCGCCAGTGAAAGTAATAAAATAATTATACCTACCTTTGAAACTTGTGCTCATGGGTCCATATACATTACTATGTACTAGACTTAGAACATTAGTAGCTTGTTCATCTTTTTTTTTAAAAGGTAACTTTGTCATCTTACTAAGAAGATAAGATTCACAGGTCAGTAATGATTCACAATCACCAATATCGAAGATTTCCTCTTTAGTTAACTTGTTCATTCTGTTCTTGTTCATATGACCTAATCGATAATGCAAAGATAAGCATCACTGACATTATCTACTTTAGGATATTTATTAGATGTGCACATTGCACTTGCAAGCTGTGATGGAAGGTATATGCCGTGTTTAATTATCCACGCATAATTGCAGTATCATTTATAATGATATCATAAAATTATTTTTATTAAAAAGTTGAAACCAACTTTGGCCAAAAGGTTAACAGAGATGTCATTCGTCAAAAAGAAAGGATAATAATAACAATCATCTAACATAACAACCTTAGATTCAAAATAAGCTAAATAGTTCTAGAGCTAGAACTAGAACAAGACTTCTATCTCCAACTTTCGAGAACCGTTCACCATCTCTGAATTTCCTACTGACCTAAAGTTTATACAATGAATTATAAATGTTAATTGGACTTACGATATCCAATACCTAGGTAATAATATCACACACAGAGAAATTATAAATAATTATCATTTAAGTATCTTATCCAACAACAGATTGTCGCCTTCTCTTGTTTGGCCTGTTGGGGTCAAGGGAGGCTATATATTGAGGACAATTTCTCTTCCAATGATCCAGCTTCTTACAGAAGAAGCACTCTGCTTGGCTCTTGTCAACTTTTGATTTTTTGCTCTGATTGGGCTTTGGAGCTCCAGCATGCTGCACCTTCTTCTTGTTCTTCTTCTTTCCTTTCTTGAAGGGACGATGTCCAGAAGAAGAACCACCCATCATATTCACCAGCTCCTTTTGAAGCTGGTTATCCTTCTCAAAGGTCTGCAGTAATCATCATAAACCATGATAGTTTATTGCAGTCTTAGTCATTCTGTAATGATTAAGAAAGGGTAGATAGGATTTGGACAAAGAATTCAAAATTACATCTTTTCAAGCTGCTCATGCAAGGAAAATCTGAGTTTACTCAGACGTTTGATCTGCTCGATCATGTACAGTACATGATCAATGACCAGTGCTCCTTCTCTCATCCATGCATTGAAGATAGATGCACTCTTATCGTGAGAGCGATCAAAGATAAAAATTAACCGACTACTGCTCCTTAGAATAGGGTAAGTAAGATCAAATCCTCAAGGATCTAGGGTGATTGTTTTATGAAAAAAAGAATAAAAAAATTTAGAAATATTTTGATTGAGGACTTCTAAAAACTAATCAATAGGATAATTTAATCTAATCTAGCATGTATAGAGATCACATCTCAATAGAAAATCAGGCATCATCATATATACAAGATTAAGATCTATATAGAATAAAAATCTATTTTTATCTTTTGTGCGGATAGATCTTTACCATAATTTGATAATTCATGAATGTCTTCAAGATCCATTATAGCCACGATCTGATGATCTATGGATATCTTCAAGATATGTTGAAGCCACATAAGTATCCGACCTCTATAGATATCCACATGAGATTGATCTAATTAGGAGATTTCGATCTCACCAGGTGCTAGCTCTCTTGTAAAGATCGCTTTTTGGATTGTCAAATCTTTTCTTCCTTTTGATTCTCTTCTCAAAAAAATCAAAGAGATCTATAGGAGGAATAAGAAATCAGATCTAATCTAATTTTTTTTCTTTTCTATTCTCAAGATAAAAAAGAAGATCTAGATAAGGAGGAAGATGAGAGATCAAATCTCTCTTCTTTTCATTTCGTCTAATGCTTGGATTGAATCTAGAGGAGAAGGAGATGAAGAAGGCATCCAACTCTTGGACCAAGAGAAAGAGAGGCAAGGCATCCATCTCATGGACATAGGAAGAGAGAAAGAGAGCAAAAGGAAGGTGAGGCATCCATCTCATGGAGTGCCCCTTTCTTTTCTTCTTAATTTGTGCACCAACACTACATCCACAGACATCCTCTCTTCTTTCTTTCTCATGCCACACTCCTTTCTCTAGGAGGAACCCTCTCTTATCTCCTTTTAAACCACAACATCTAGGATTTAAGAGTCCAAGAGGGCTAGAATTCTAAGAGATAATGTGCTGCCCCCTCTTATTTTTCCTTGTGCGCCCTCCTTTCTCCATGCCAAAAACCAAATGGTAATTCCATGAGGCATGTGATCTGGGAAGAGTCCTTTTATAGGTTAAATTTCTATTTGGTTTGGGTTTGAATAGATCAAGTACTTATTGATTGAGTCCAAATCTTTTTAGACTTATGAAACCCAATCTAATTAGATTTCATAATAAATCAACAATGAATTTCGTCTAAACCCTTTAGATCAATGAAATCCAATCTAATTCAAACTCACACCAAATCTAATCAAATCAAATCCAAATTTTATTGATTAGGACTCAATCCTAATTATTTTATCAAATTAAATAATTAACAATAATTATAAATTAGTCTTTCTTTAATTCACTAACTCTTAACAAGTCCTATATGTAACTTTTACATGTTGGTCCAATCATCAATTAAATTGATAATTGAATTTTTTTTTGTGATTCAAAATCATAATTCAACAATCCGATCAGTCAGAACCTCTTTTGTATGTGATCTCATAGATTCTATTTTGTCTAGTAGTGAGATATATTTTGATCTCTATCAAAATATCATTGAAATTTTCTTCAATAGATTGAAACAATTTCAACTCACCCATTGAGAATTATTGACTATCAAAATAATTCTCTTTGATCCCACAATCCATCAGTGACATCTAGCAATATGAGTGGCAATCTAGTAGAATAGAAAAATAACCTTTAGGTGTAGTTACTATATGATTCAGTTCTTCTATCGTAAGTCCCGATAAGATGGAGGTTATGAAAAATTTATCAAACCCTATCATCTATCATATGTAAGATTTATTTGACTTGAGTTCTAATGTAAAAATTATTGAAACACCTTTTCATTATTCATTCTATCCTGACCAAGGTCTTTTGAATTCAGTTTCATAAATCATATAGGACTTTTCTTATCTATCAAGATTGATAGATTTCATCTAGATGCACACTCTACTCCTATAATGAACCTACTGCAACCAATATACACCTCAAAATTTCGTATGATTGGGAGATCAAGTTATTATGCAGTCAAACACACCAGTCTCATTATGAATAGCTGAGGCACCATAGGTCAAAAAACTATTCATACTAGTACGGCATCAAAAAAGTCACTGATGAGTGAGTAGACATCTATGTAACTTCTCGTGTTGGTCATGCTCGGTACCTTTATTCTCTAACAAATACAGACACTCTCACTTCAGTATCTCCACACTATAGACTTGAGACTCATCTATCCAAAAGAAGTAATTCATGTACCAATCTTACTAGATCAATCACAATCTCTGTGACGATCCATCGATTGGGAGTAATTTAGGAATTAACCATCAATGATACATACCTCAAATTTTCAACTCTTGAGAATATGTGTCATTATCTTATTAATTTCTAGATGATTTATGGATACATACATTATATGAATGAACATTAGCTACCTAATTCATTAGGTCAAGTACGAAATTATATCTTAAAAAGAATTAATATGTCAGTCCGATTGGCTTCTAGGGCATACATCTAACATCATCACCCTGCTCCACAAGCAATTAGATTGGGTAAGGAATCTCACAGCATGTCTGGCAATCATACTCTCTCATAGCCAATAGGGACTGGATCCTTAGACCTCCATCACACACAAGTTTGTAGACCACCTCCTAGGAGAGCAGGTGAAGCTCCTGACCGCCCTACCTCAAATCTCATAAAAATTTTGGAACTATTGCTCCAGGCCTCTAAGACAAGCACATGATACAATAGTGTTTACCAGAAGATAGATCGAGATTGAGCTCTGGACTGATCTCACGAGGATAGTCCTTCCCATTATGGAGAGGATGTTGGCTTGTCAACCCTCAAGGTGATCACGAACTCGCTGCTCCATGGGCCTACAGTCAACCCTCTGAAGTCTCCACCCATGATAGGAACCATCAGATAGGTCGGGATCCCAGTCTACTCAGAAATCCCCAACCTATCCTTGATCGCTTGCTTCACTTGGACCTTTGTCTTGGGGTTGAAGATAATAGTTGTTGGAAAAACCAGCAGATGCATAGCATGTATTTATTTTTTTTATGCAATAAAAAATTAGATTAAACAATTTAATCTATACTACAAGCTTAAGATCTGATCTTAACATCTATCTTAGGATCTATAACATATTATGATGTATGTATATGATTTGAAAATAAATCATCATGCATGATCACATCATACATGCAATTATAGATCTAATCTACACTATACATCCTATGTATATCAAGTATGAGTTTAGAACTCGATATCTTTGTATGAGTAGAAGATCTCCGCACCTGAAAAATATAATCTTGCTAGTTGCTTGCAGCCACATAGGATGTTTGACCTCTATAAGTGATCCACTTGAAGCACCGCATTGATCAGCTTTTGTAGGAGTACTAGCTCACATAGAAACCTCTGGATGGCTGATCTATCTTCTGTCTTCGGATGTTCCAGACTCTTCCAGATCTGAAGAAGAACAAGGAGGACTTGTGGCATTAGAAGAAGGAGAGAAGAACTCTTTCTCTCTTATATTTTGTCTCTCCCAAAATCCTAGAATAGATCTAGGATGCTCACCTAAGAGGAGAAGAAACTCCTCTATGCTCACATGCCAATAGGTGGCCGCCCAACCCCAAGCCTCATGCCCAAAAACCCTAGAACACACCTTATGGGATCTTTGATCTTATTCTTGTCACACAAAAATCAAGGGGTTTTATAGATGGCATGGATGAAGAGATAAGGATCTAGTTCGAATCAAATTCAAACTTTGATAAGAGTCCAGTTTTAGGTTAAATCCAAATCTAATTTGAATTCAACTCAAACTAGAATTTATCTCTTCTTTAGGGGTTCTAAGAGAGGCATCCAAACACCTTTTGGCATGGAGATCTCTCACACTAATCTGAAATTGGCATTGGGAAATAATTGGGCGTGAGCAAGGGTGGTCGACTAGGGTAGGAGTCCAACCTAGTTTGGACTCTAGGGTTTTGTCCAATTAAGTCTCCTCCTTAATCAAATTAGGTTAGACCAACTAGATAACTTGAACCCAATCCAATTAGGTTCTAAACTTGATTAAATCAAAATTTAATCAAGCCTAATTTCAGATCAAATCAGAAATCAATCATCTTTAGTAATTAAGTCAATTTGATTAAATCAGATTCAATCAGACTTGAACCAAATCACATTGCTCAATCAAATTGAGCTTAATTAGCAATCTAATTGCTAATTAATCTTTCTATAATTAATTATAACTTTTGTATAAGGCTAACCATCAATCGAATTGATGATTAAATCTTAGAATGATTAATCATCGATCAGTCATGTGATTAGTAAGTAACTTCTTGTGAGTGTGACCCCATACATTTGAGTCTATGCTGGTAGCACAAGAATAACTTTCTGAATTAATTGATATAATTATCTAACAATGAAATCTAACATCCGAATATATTGAATGATTGCAAAGCAATATTCAAGAACCTACTAGCATATGGTTATCGTATAATTCATCCCTTTGATCTCAATACTCAAGATAACCTAGGATTTAACTATCAACTCTGAAATTATCAACCACATTATATTTCAACCTTTTAAATCCATTACATGGATTATCCTAGTTAAATTATACTAAATTGAAATACATAGATGTATTAACTCCTACTTATTGGAGCGATTAATCCTATCTTGACTCACATACTGACTTGACAAGTACTTGACTGCATCCAAAAGTTTTTCATCACTGAATTAAAAATTTAGGTAGTTCGACATCAAAGTACAGTGAGTTGCAAGTCACCATGGTGATCTTAGGTTAGAGAGATACTTATACTCATATTCTTTACGAGCTACTCTTGATAGTAGAGTACTCAGTAGTTGGTCACGTTTGGTGCGAATGTACTCCTATATTCCACTTGCATGCTATACCAGTATCTCAATACTTTTTGGTTAAGTAGACAACCAATCTATATGACATACAACAACCTACAGTTGATATCATTATCATCCTAGTAATGATATATCATTTGGTCATGAATAAGTTTAAGGACTATTTTTCTATTTAAATTAGTCCTGAGGACTTCATCGCAACATAAAAGTTCATATTAAAGATGTAAATATTTATGATAAAATATTAAATAATTTATTATTAATAATTTATATACAAGTACAAATGAGCATAACCATCAACCAACTGACGATTGACTTTGGAACATAATTTTCAACAACTTCCACTTGGACTAAAGCCAATCAGTATAGTATCGTATATCGATCTTTATTTTATGATCTTCGAACTCCTTGACACTGAGGGCTTTAGTAAATGGGTTGGTTGGGTTTTCCATTCCATCGATCTTCTGAAGCTTGATGTCACCTCGATCCATGATCTTCTGGATCAGGTTGTAGCGGTGCAGTATGTATTTGGTATGCTGATGGGACTTCGGTTCCTTTGCTTAAGCAATGGCATCAGTATTGTCACAGTATAACAGGATCAAACCATCTAGGGAGAGTGCCACTCTGAGTCACCGATGAACTTCCGCAACCATACAATTTTTTTCGTAGTATCGGATGACGTGTGATGTATTCCACCTCGTACATTGAGTCAGCCACGGTGTGCTGCTTAAAATTTTTTCAGCAGATTGCTCTATCATTTAGGATAAAGATAAAATCCAACACACTCTTACTGTCATCATATTCTGATTGAAAGCTGAAGTCTGTAAATCTCATAAGTTTCAAGTCAGATTTTTCATAAACGAGCCACTAGTCTTTAGTATTTCTCAAATACTTAAGGATGCTTTTTACAACCTTCCAGTGGTTCTCCTCCAGATCAGATTGGTATCTATTCACTACCCTTAGTGAGTATGTTACGTTTGATCTTGTACATATCATAGCATACATTATAAAATTTACTGTCAAAGTATATGGAATCGTACTCATACGCTCTCTTTGTTGAAGAGTTATTAGACAATCCTTTTTTGAGAGAATAATTTTATAACCTATCGGAAGATAGCCTTTCTTAAAATTTTCATACTGAATTGCTTCAGCACGATGTTGATGTACGTGAACTGAGATAATTTGAGCATCCTTTTCGATTTATCTCTATAGATCCTCATTCTCAGGATATAGGATACTTCTTTCAAATTCTTCATGGAGAATTGAGATGATAGTCAAACTTTTATTCCTATAATGTATGGATGTCATTTTCACTTAAGAAATATCATCTACATATAAAATAAGAATACTACCATAGAATTGTTAACCCATTTGTAGATATTGAAAAATGTGACCCAAAGTCAATCATCAACCTGTTGACGATTGTGCTCATCTTGTAAATTATATATAAATTCTTATTAATAAAATTATTTGATATTTTTATTATAAATTATCCATCTTTGAACTCTTGTGTTGTAATAAAATTATTAGGACTATAATTAATTGACAAAAGAGGATTTATCATTAAGTCTTTAAAAATGTTCGTGACCAAATGCTATGCTATTAATAGGACAATAGCATTATCGAGTATAGATCGTTGTGTGCCATATCAGTTGGTTGTCTTCTTAACAAAGGAGTGTGGAAACACTATTGTGGCACATAGATGGAATGTAGAAAGTATATTCGCATCGAATGTGACCATGTACCGACCATTCTGCTGTCAAAAGTAGCTCGTGAAGGGTATGGTTATAAGTGTCGACCTGAGACCACCATGGTGATATGTAAGTAACTCACTATACTTTAGTACCAGACCATCTGAGTTTCTAACTCAGTGACGGAAGGCTACTGGGTGCAGTCAAGTACTTATCAAGTTGATGTGTGAGTCAAGGTAGAATTGACCCCTCTGAATTGATAGGAGATATGCATCAGTGTATTTCAATTCAGCAAAACTTTGACCAGGATAATCCATTAGATGGATTTGAAAGGTTGAAATATAATGTGGTCAATTAAATTAGGGTTGACAGTTAAATCTTAGGTCATCTTGATCATTTGGATCAAAGGGATGAATTATATGGTAACCATATGTTAGTAGATTCTAGAAGGTTGCTTTGTAATACTTCGACCTATCCGATCGTCGGGTCATCATTGCTAGATGGTTACATCGATTGGTATAGAAAGTTATTTCTATACTATTGACTTAGGTTCGAACCTAAAGGGTTACACACATTAGAAGATTTGATCTGATCTGATGGTTGAAGAGTCCAATTGAATTATGACTCTGGTAAAGAGTCCTACTCGAACTAGGACTCTGGGGAGAGTCCCACTAAGACTGGGACTCTACTATTATTGAAGAATTTATTAATAATCTA
This sequence comes from Elaeis oleifera, assembly GCA_000441515.1. Classification (NCBI taxonomy): domain Eukaryota; kingdom Viridiplantae; phylum Streptophyta; class Magnoliopsida; order Arecales; family Arecaceae; genus Elaeis; species Elaeis oleifera. The sequence continues at coordinate 132,444 of KE506239.1, forward strand.
CTTACTAATTAACTCAATTTGATTAAGTAAAGAGCTTTGGAATAAGTCTAATTGAATTAGATTCAGTTCGACTCTAATTAGGTTTGATATAATCGAGCCCGATTACAAGAGAAATTTGATCATGATTCGATCAAGATTTTGACTTGATTAATTTCTAATTGGATTAAAAATTTGATGAGATATTTGAGTTTTCAATTGGATTAGGTTCATTTCTATTAGTGGGTTCAATCCAAATTTGATTTGGATTAGAATCAGAATTGAAATAAAGAGTCCTTATCAACTAGGACTCTATCCTTATCTTTTGCGCCACACCTGGATCCATGCCAATTTCTCATGCCTAATTGGATTTGGGTTGTGATTGTTGGCATCATGATAGAGGATCCAATATAGGTGGGTGGCTATAGCTGATGAGTCATAACATTATCTCTTGCCTAATTCGAATGCGATCCGAATTCATGATAAGAGGTAAACTAGGAAAGAGATTTTTCATATATAGAATATTATTGGCACCATATTAATTTTTTTTTATTTTATTAAAGAATTCTTTAGCATGTGAGACTCCAAAATCTTTCTCCATATCCTAGTGAATTTTTGAAATTTTTTGGGATGCCAAAAGGAGGTTTTGGCATTGACTCTTGGTGCTCTTCTTTGGAAAACCCTAATTCCTAGTCTATAAAAAGGGGTCCTCTCTCTTGGATGTCTCATGATCTATCCCTTGCTGGTTTTTATTTTAGAGCCTCTTCTCTTCCTCCTCTATTCCTCCTCTTGATCTTCTCTTGCTTTGGAGTATCCAAGATACTTGAAGAAGAAGAAATAAATTAGCTGTCGAAGTTGCTTGCAGGCTAGCATCTCCAAGTCCTTGATCTGTGCCTGTCTTCACGTGGATCTTCCTGTCGAGGCCAGATGACTCTGTGTGGCTGTGAGCAACCTGAGGAATACCTTCTCTAACTATTGGATTAAAGAGATTAAGATCAAATTTGTTTGATAACAATCTCTAATTTATTTTGATTCCTATAGTAGATCTAATAGTTAGATTTAGAATTTCAGCATCGATGAGATCGATGCGATTTTATTTTCAGATCTAAAGTACATATTTTTATATCAAAAATTGTGATATGGTAGTATAAGATAGAATCTTATGCATGTGATTAGAATTAAATCATTTAATTTTTATTTTTACTGTATAAATTTTAAATTGTATGTACTGCATTACCTCATATTTTCTTCAATTAGTATCAGAGCCAGATTATTTTGATGTGAATCAATATGACTTTAGATCTGATTTTTTTATTTAATCTAATTATTTATAATTTAGATTAAATCTAAATTAATTTATTTTAAATTTAATTATTATTTATTTAGATTAGATATTCTGAGTAGCAAAGTACTCGGATTGTGTAATCACCGGGCCGTCCGGTCATAGGAGCAAGTAGGATTTCATGATCTTCTCCTACCATTTAATGGGATGCTCTTCATGGCATGTAGGGGTGCCACTGTGAGGTCCCATGAAGAAGAAAGCGAAAAGAGAAAACTTATTTTCTTGTAAAATCCTAGATCTTGAAATCCCTAGGTTTTGTTGTATGTGATGCAAATTACGAAGATGATTAGTTATATCTAATCTTGATTAATCAAAATTATTTAATTTAAATTATAAAAAATTTAGATTTGATCTAAAAGATTTTATGATTACATGAAAAAAATTATATGAAAATTATTTCAAACCTTAACTATGTTGATGCAAACTTAATTAAGAATTAAGTGTTAAACTCAATAGATCTAAAATTGTGATTTAGATCTAATGATATTGCTAAAATATGGAGCATGGGTTAGCTCAAATCAGATCCTTCTCTTTAATTGGGTTGACCTAAGATTAGAATTAAAGAATT